>JANBXA010000741.1:3155000-3217500 GCA_030556225.1 Cricetiscus sungorus
ACAAAACTGGTTTATTTAAAAATAATTTTGGCAATAGTATCTTTGCAGTGTAAATCTCCCATCTGCCTAAATGGCCAGACTTGCAACCTCCTGTTTCTGTTTAAATTGTTCAAAATGTAATCTAGGACCCAGACCTGAAAGAAATTGAAGGATGACACCATATGTGGAATGATAAATCCAAGGTGTACATAAGTTAATAACATCTTCTATCTGTGGCCAGCTCCCCTTTTGGGCATTAGCTAGAGCCATATGTTCAATATCTATCTCCTTTTCCAGAGTGTAAATTCTTACATGTAGTGTTGGGTGGATATTTCTGCTATAGTACCAGTCCTGAGGAGTCAAGGTAGGACTGGAGACTGAGCTTGCTGTTAGAATGTTGGCTTATCTCAGACACCATGAAAAATCCTTTTTTCTTCTGAGATCAGAAACATGTTCTACTGTATGATTTTTTTTCCTTTTTTATTTAAATTTGAAATAAGGTTGTTTTACATGTCAATCCCAGTTCCCTCACCTTCATCCTCCCCTATCACCCCCACCAAACCCCAGCTCATCCCCTTTCTGCTCCCCAGGGAGGGTGAGGCCTTCCATGGGGAGTCTTCAAAGTCTGTCTTATCATTTGGGGCAGAGCCTAGGTCCTCCCCCATGTGTCTAGGCTGAGGGAATATTCCTCTATGTGGGATGGCCTCCCAAAGTCCCTTCATATACTAGGAATAAATACTGATACATTACTAGGGGCCCCCATAGACTGCCCCGTCCTTCTAACTAATACCCACATTCAGGGGGTCTGGGTCAGCCCTATGCTGGTTTCCCAGCTATCAGACTGGGGTGCATCAGGTCAGCTGAATCTGTGGGTTTCTCCAGCCTGGGCTTGACCCCTTTGCTCATCACTCCTCCCTCTCTATAACTGGATTCCTGAAGTTCAGCTAGTGATAAGCTGTGGGTATCTGCTTCTGCTTCCATCAGCCACTAGATGAAGGTTCTAGGATGGCATATAAGGTAGTCATCAATCTCATTATTGTGGAAGGGCATTAAAGATAGCCTCTCCACTATTGCTTAGAGTGTTTGTTGGGGTAATCCTTGTAGATCTCTGGGCATTTCCCTAGTGCCAGATTTCTCCTTAAATCTACAATGGCTCCCTCTGTCATAGTACCTCTTTTCTTGTTCTCTTCTATTCTTTTCCTGTCTCAATCTTCCTGATCCCTCACGCCCACCTCTCCCCTTCTCTTTCTCCTAACTCCCTCTCCCCTCCCTCCATGCTCCAATTTGCTCAGGAGATCTTGTTTCTTTCCCCTTCTCCGGGGGACCATATATATCTCTCTATAGGAGACCGCTTCCTGAAAATAACACCAGTAGCACAGACACTGAGATTGACAACTAATAAACTGGACCTCCTAAAACTGACTGAGAAGCTTCTGTAAGGCAAAGGACACAGTCAACAAGACAAAACAGCAGCCCACGGAGTGGGAAAAGATATTCATCAACCCCATATCTGACAGAGGGCTAATTTCCAAAATATTCCAAAATATACAAAGAACTCAAGAACACCAAATAATCCAATTAAAAAGTCAGGTACAGAACTAAATAGAGAATTCTCAATGGAGGAGTCTAAAATGGCTGAAAGACACTTAAAGTGCTCAACACTTTTAGCCATCAGGGAAATGCAAATTAAAACAACTCTGAGATACCATCTTACTCCTGTCAGAATGGCTAAAATCTATTGTATGATTTTATAGAGAGCATCTACAATTCTGCTATTTGGGGTTTTGTTTTCTTTATTTAGATTGCTGTTATGTGTCATTGGGTAGGCAGGAGCTCCTTTCTTTCTTTTAAATGTTTTGAGATAGCATTTCACTTTGATTTGAGTCTCTTGGGACTGTTTCCCAAATAGTAGGATTGCAGGAATGCTCTACTAGACATTCAACCTCATTTTATGAAGGTTTAATAATTTTGACTTAGCCCATTTGCTTAGTACACTTCACTTTCCCCACTGCTAGGTAGTGCTGCCTTTACCAAAATCCACTCTCAACAGTATGCACAAGGTCTGCAGAGACCCCACCAACTGATACATAGATGTGGATGAAGGAAATTGTCACAAGGCCCCGCCCCAAGATGAATAGGCTTATGCACACATAAATATATAAAAGAGCTCATGAATTCAGGGTGGAGGGCATGGGAAGAGTTGGATCAGGGAGAGGGAGGTGGAAAGGATGTAAATTCAGTGTAAAAATATAAAATTCTCAAATTAAAATATTTTGAATATGCATGCATTTTCTAAACAAGTCTTGCTTATTCTCTCAGTCCTGGCACCTTTACCAAAGTAAATCGTAGTATAGCCTTTTCCCTCTTCAATATATATTTTGTCATGTGCACATAGTTACTTGTTCTATGTTCTATATGTCAGTGCAAAATGCAGCTCTTGCTCCAATGGGAATGAAAACAGTCATTCTGAGCAATATATGAGTGATCATGGCTCAGGAACATGGATTCAAGTTTCCCTGAATGACATGTTCCAATGTAGAAGTGGTTGCATTATTCTTTTAGAGTCACATAACAGAAAAGGGTCATAAACCAGTGCATTTGATGCTGTCTATGAAACTATAAAATGGAAGTTTTAAGTTTGTTAAACTGAGAAGAAATCACAGCAAATATCTGCAAGTTCTTAAGGCTGCCTGGGGTTTGTGTACAAATGAAATGTGTGCTTTCCAAAATGATCCCTAACTCACCTAACTCTAGCACTCACAAACTTAGGCTTAGGAGGTCCATTAGGGGCACACCTGATGATGCGGGTTGGTAGCTATGAATATACTGACATTTCCCTCCCATTTGTTGAGCACCTGAAAGAGTAAGCCTTTGAGCACTTGAGACATAGAATAACAACAGCTAATCTAGAAGCTTTATTTGACATGTTTAATCATTAACTAAAACTCAATGTCGTGAACTGGTACTCCATCTAGTCTTCTTGAGTACCACTAATGACCACTCAAGATGTGGTCATACCCACTTTACAGAGAACTAACTCAGGCTTATACACCTACCTAAGATAGCAGAACTAAGAGAAAAGATGGAGGTGATCACTGACTTCAGAGCTTGCCTTCAATGGAGTCAGTTATAGGGGACATAATAGATACTTTGCAAATAATGAGTCAATTTGTAGTAGAAGAAAAATTAGAGCTGGACTGAGGAAATAGTTCAGTCAATAAAGTGCTTGCCAGGCAGAATATGACCTCAATTATAACTCCATAACCCACATAAAGAAGCCATGTGCGTGGGGTTGAAAAGATGGCCCAGTGGGTAAAGTGCTTCTTTTTTTTTTTTTTTTTTTTTTGCTGCACAAAAATGAGGTCATGAGCTCAGGTCCCTAGCACCCACATAAACCTGCGTGTAGAAGCACACATCTGTAAACCCAAAGCTGGGAGCACAGATAGGTAGATTCTGGGGATTCACTAGCCACCCAGTCTAGCTAGCTAAAACAGTGAGTTCCATGCTCAGTTAAGAGACCCCGTCTCAGAAAGTGAGATGAAGAAGAAATTGAGGAAGGAATCTGGCCATCCGTGTCAGGCTCCACCAGCACCCACGTGGGCAAGCATACTTATACTCACATGTGTACACACACTATTAGAAAATGGAAAGAAAGTTGGGCATGCTGTCACCAAGGTGATGGTGACAAGTGGATCTTTGGGGCTCAATGGTCAGCCAGCCTGACCTTTATAGCTAGTTTCAATAGTGTGAGACCCTGTATCAATAAGACTGGAATGACTTTTAAGGCTGTCTTCTGGCCACCATGTGCACCTTCACACATGTGTACACATAAATAAAATAGTTTTAACTTATATCTATTATCTCTACCTAAGCATAATATGACTTATGCTATACTTAGCTGATGTCAAACTGATACCTTAAACTCATAGTTCTTTCATGTGAGGTTATCTCATGTGAGGTTATCTGGTAGGTGTTTAATTGAAAAAGAGTACTTTGGTATTTGTATTCTCAGAATAGCCAAGTATTTTGGGGCTGTTAGTAAAACTTTAAAACATGTATTAAGTGCTTACTTAATTAGATGTTTATAAAAATTTTATTGGAAACCTGATCTTGAGTCTTTGTATTACCCAAGTTAAGAAGTTAGTAGGTTGTTGGCAAAAAGTAATAACACATTTTCCTAAATGTATTGTGTTTTCAATAAATTCTACAGAGTTTGAGCTCATCAAAATGATGGATGAAATTCAAAGTAATTTAAAGTGCCTTGGTCTTTTGGAGCCCTATTCCTGGAAAAAGGGAGAGCCTTGTGCAGTGAGAGGATCTGATACTTTGTGGTACCGTGGCAAAGTCATGGAGGTGGTGGGAGGCACCATCAGGGTGAGTCCAAACACTAGAGGAGTATATATGGCCGCACTTTACATTAAAACTCCTTCCGGTGAACTTAGGAAGATCAAATACACTATATTGTACTGTTACTTGTAACAAGGTTTCCCTTTTTATTTTCTTTTTATTCTTGGTATTTTTGGGTGTGGTTTTGAAACACAGCCTCTCTATGTAGGTCATCCATGCAATTTGGGATCCTCCCACCTCAGCCTCCCAAAGGCCAGTATTACAGACCTGCACCACTACACCCAACCTTTGTTTTCAAATATATTAGAAACTGAATAGTGAAGAAATCATTGCAGGTGGGATGTGACTACTATTGCCTAACAAACACACTGCTTAGCCACAGCTAGCAGCCCTGTGTCATAGCACACATGTTATTAAGTAAAACAACTTAATTAGCTCCCTGGAAAATTTGTTGAAGATGTAGCTAATCTTTCCAAGTTATGGACTAGGTTATATTTTACAAAAGTGAAGTAGCACTTATATTTCTTTCATAGTCTTTAAAAATTGTTTCATGCATTGAAAAATGTAAGTAAAAATATAGATATAAATACCTTCATTTACCAAGTAAAGTGATCAATTAATTAGATATTTCATCAGCTGTAGAACACTGGAAATTTTTACTACTAATTGGGGTGAGATAAAGTATTATAAAGGAGTATTTTGCATTTTTACTAGACAGAAATTTACCTTGTTTGATGATGGTACTTAATAATTGCATAGTTCAAGTTTTAGCTTCTTTCACATGTGTAAACTTTATCAAATTTAACATTCCTCCCCAGCAAGAAATCACTCCATGCACCTAGTGATTAATAAAAAAAAAGAACTCTTTAATTAATAGGGCACAACGGGTTCTAGCTAATGCACAAATGGGAGCCAGCCCTGAACAGAAAGTTTTACCAGCTCATATACACTTTAGGCTTATGCATTCCCGGTGTGCTATTATTCTTACATCTCATTCAGGTCCCAGCTCCAGGTCACACTTGGAACAGTTTAAACAGAGACAGGAGTCTGCAAGTCTGGCCACCTGGCTAGATAGGAGATTTACACAGCAAGGATACTGTCAGAATTATTTCTTAAGTACATACACCAGTGTTGATCTTTTCCAGTGGTTGTCACCCACACTCATCTTGCCCACCTGGCAGAATTGTGCTTCTCCTGATAGAGAGCACAGGGGACTTAATGTTGTTGAGACCCTGTGCTGCCCCCTTGAGCTGTTCTGCAGAAGCCTGTTCTCTGATGTGGAAGTAGGTCTAATTGCCAGATGGAAGTCAGGGTTTGGAGGGAAATCTTAGTGCAAAAACCTGCCCTAAGCTTAAGTTACGGTGCAGGGTTTTCTTTCCTGGAGCTTCTAACAGGCCTGGCTAGTGCACAACCTATCTTCTGGTCATAGTGGAAGCAGCACTCCTTTAGCTAAATTCAACTTTAGCTAAATTCAAATTATACACAGTTTACTTTATAGCATCAGATTTATTATTTCAAGTTTCTTTTGCAACATGAACATATCACCCACTGAAAAACATTTGGAGAGACATTATTTTCCTGGGCTACACAGAAAAATCCTGTCTCAAAAGCAAACAAACAAAAAACCCTATTAGTACTCCTTACTTTAAGACTGTTTTAACAATTGAATGATCAAAAGAAAAGCATTTCAGAAAAAGCCAGCTGGGGTATTTAATACCCAATGGATTTGTTTTTGTTTTTAAAGTTTTATTTTAAATTATGCACCTGTTTGTGTGTAGGACCATGAAAAGTGAGTATAGGTGCCATCAGAGGCCAGATCTCAGATCCCCAGAAGCTGGGATTACTGGTGGCTCTGAGCTGCTTGATGTGGTTGCAAGGAATCTTAACTAGGGTCTTGTGGAAGAGAAGAGCTGCCCGTGTTCTCTCCAGTCTCTCCAGCCCTATTTCACTGTATTATTTGTGCATAGGTGTAAGGTCACATGTGCACCACTGCATGCGTGTAGAAGTCAGGGAAACTGGCATCAGCTCTCTCCTTCCATCTTTTTGCATGGGTTTCAGGGTTTAACTCAGACCCTCAGGTTCACTCAGCAAGCACTTCATCTGCTGAGCCATCTTACCAGCCCCTTAATACCCAAGTTTTAGAAATAGTAATATAAGGTTTGATTTATATGCTGCCTGTATGAAACCTCTTTTAGCAATTAAGTTGCATTCTCTATGGGATGAGGGAATATAGATTTTCTTTGTATGTATGTCTCAGTATGCAGGTCTGGCTAGTCTGGAATTTGATATGTAGACCCTGCTGGTTTCTAGCTCATAGAGATGTACCTGCCTCTGTTGCTGAGTGCTAGTGTGTCCTGCTATTAGGTGCAAGATTTTAACCTGTTTTGTCCTTTTGAGACTGCATAGCCTACACAGGCCTCGAGGTTCGGACCCTTCTGCCTCTGCCTTCTAAATGCTGATGATACAGGCGTGTGAGACAGGGTCTTGTTACTTAGCCGTGGCTGTTGTTGAATTTGTGGCAGTCCTTCTGCCTCTCTCCCAACTGTCAGTGAGAGATCTGCACCAGAAAACCCAGAGGTTTTTAAACTTTAATATTTCATTTATCATCATCAGGGTGTGTGGGGAAGGATGCTTCCTGTCACACAAGTAGAGGTCAGAGGACAGCTTTGTGGAGTCAGTTCTTTCCTGTCACCTTTATTTGTGTTCCAGGGATCAAACCCAGGTCTTTGATGGGGGGCCGGGGTTGTCTGCATCTATGTCTGAGTACCATGTGCATACAGTGCCCCCAGGAGCGAGAAGACAGTGTCAGATCCCCTGGAACTGAAGTTAGTCAGTTGTGGGTGCTAGGGGTTGATTGACCTCATGTCCTCTGGAAGAACAGCCAGTGCTCTTCACTGATAGGCCATAACACACACACACACCCAACTTTTACAACTAGGAAATCCCCGTTGTCATCCAGCTTGTAGTAATAAATTTTGATCAAAACTTTACTTGGTCTGTTTCAGGTGCAATATTTAGATCATGGGTTCACTGAGAAGATTCCACAGTGCCATCTTTATCCTATTTTGCTGTATCCTGACACACCCCAGTTTTGTATTCCCTGTCAGCTCTATCAGACCTCACCGGTGAGCAGAGGAATGTGTGGGCAGTCAATTTTAAATATTGTCTTATATTAGTAATAGTTTAGATATTAGAGTATATAATTAAGTGCCTTTCAATTATAATACAAATTTTTCTTTTTTTAAGTTTATTATTGTTGGTTTTGTTTTGTTTTTAATAGGACCTCCCTGTGTATCCTTGGGTGTCCTAGAACTCACTTAAGTACACCAGCTGACCTCAAACTCATAGGAAACCTCCTGACTTTGCCTCCCAAGTGCTGGGATTAAAGACATGTTCCTGGCAAAGGGTTTGTTTTGTTTTTAATGTGTATGAGTGTTTTGCCTGCATGTATGTAAAGGTCCCATACATATGCATGCAGTGCTCACATAGGCCAGTAGGGGGAGTAGAATCCAAGGAACTGGAGTTACAGATGCTTGTTAGAGAACATGTAGGTTCAGGGAACCAACTCAGGTCCTTTGGGAGAACAGTAAAAAGAACTACAGCATGGGAAATAAGATTCCAGGGCAAAATATTGTTTGACAGATGTTTATTCAGGGAGATATCACTTACACTAGAAATAAATGGCCACCACCGTTTCTGTTCCAAGGATGCTGTCTGTCTCCGGTCAGGAAGTAAGAGCAAACTGGGGCCCAGGACCCCAAACCTAATCACCCAGATCACGCCTGCACCTGTCTCCATGCAATGGGCATGGTCAGAGCAACAGGTGCAGGAAGGGTGGATATCTCACTACAAAGAACCAATGAGTTCTTTCTCCAGCCCCCAGCCAGCAATACAAATTTTAAAAATACCTACAAGTAAAAGACAGCTCAAAGGCCTTTAATGAGAAAGACTACAAAATTATACTACAGTATATAAAACCTATGAGTAAATGGCAACATAACATGTGGTCATACTCTGCTGAGACAGTCCTAAGTACTTACTCTCAATTTTAACAGTTACAAAGCTCAAACAGTAAAGTCCTTTCCTGTTGCAGTTTTTGGGGCCCCAGAGTTAGTAGTGGCTCCGCTGGGTGGTTTGGAATCAAGTCCTTTGTGAGAGTGATTCAAGATGTCACTGGAGTATATTCATTCAAAGGATCCCTGGGGATCCATGAGCTACTTGCAAAGGGCTCATCACAATACATCCCCAGGTGAATATATACTGCTGGCTGTATAAGCACTGCATGGTCATGTTGAACTGTTCTTAAATTTTTAAATGTAATGTGTTGTCTTTAATGTAAATTTTGGGGTTGTTTTCAAAAGATTATTTTGGGAGAGTAGCCTTGTAATTTTTGAAAAAGGATGTTTGTAGCCCAGGCTGGTCTTTAACTCCCTCTGTAACAGAGGATGACCTTAAATTCTAATCTTTCTGTTTCCACTTCCCAGGTGACTGGGTCATAGGTGTGTGCCAGCATGCCTAGTTAACATGATACTAATGATCAAACCCAGGCTCTCATGCATGCTAGGCAAGCACTCCCCCAACTAAGCTGCATCTCTGCCCTAGTTTATGCTTTGAACACATAAAATGTTGAGTACAGTAGGGAGGAGCTTAGATGAGTATAAATGTGTTAAAAGACATCATCTATATTTCTAATACATAGTGTGCATGTGTGGGCACCACAGAGTCCAGAAGGGGGAGCCAGTTGCCCTAGAACTGGTGTTACAGATAGATGTGAGCTGTCCAACATGGGTACTGGGAACCAAATTCTAGTCCTCTGCAAGAGGAGGAAGCACTCGTAGCTGCTGAGAGCCATCTCTCCAGCCCCCAGATAGAAATTTTAAAGATGATTCTTGTTGACTGCCTAGGATATTCATGGGTATTTGGTTCTACTGCCAGAAATATTCTGCTTATGGCTATTTCTTTGTGTCTTAATTTGTTTTTGCTTGGTGCCATGCTATGGAAGTATAAGTGTGTTCATTCCACATAGGTTGGGAATGTATGGCAGCCAGATGCCATAGAGCTGCTTCAGGAACTGCTGTCAAAGAGAGAGGTGGACATTCACATTATGGTAAGTTGTCTTTAAAGTATAGTCAGTTGAAACTGTTTGTCATGAAATATTATAATCAATGTAATTTGAAGAATATTTTTTGACAGGTCATGTTATATGTGTTTATATGTTAATATAAATTCTTTGTTAATGTATAAGGAATTCACTTTGGTTCCTATGCTTGTTTTAAATAAGCCTAATTTTGAACAAATTTCTGAGAAGTTACATAAGTATTACATTGGATGATTGAAAGATTTGTTACTAATACTTTCCTTACATGGATACAGGGCAATAAGCTATTGTTGATCTGTATCAATAGTGTGCGGAGTCTGGTGTCATACAGCATTGTGTAAGGTGCAGATGGTCCTAGCGAAGTCTGTCACAATCCCTGTCCTTAAGGGCCTCCCCTAGTTAGTGAAGCCAATATCCACCCATTCTGCAGAACAACATGAGCCAGGAGATGGCAGAGAGACAAGCACAGCGGGACTATGAAGGGGAAAATTGAAGGTGACAGTCCTAACAGGGACACAGAACTCACAAAGGCACACTGGGACAGCTTAGGAAATAGTCTAGTAGAGGGGTAGTAGGTGTTTCTAGAAAGGGGAGAAATGGTAAGTAGGATACAAGAGTGGCCCCATGAAGGATGCTGAACAGTAAAGCAGTTAAAATCAATCCACAGCTATCTGAGGCCTGGCACTGAGAGAGAAGATAATGGTTAGGGAAATATTTCTGCATTCAAGAGTCACAGATTCCACCTAAACAAGGAAACCAGTAGGTTAAGGGTTCCTACCCACCTACTTCAAGAATCTTTGTCAAGTCATCTAAGAAAGGTAGAAATTAAAATTTTTTACTTAGTCAAAGTAGTGTTCTTTACAACTTAGCTTTCAAGAAAAGCACCACTTGGTTTTGCAGACTGAATGCTCAATGCCCCCTAGCCCACTGGCTCCATGCCTTACCTAGACATGCTCCTCCAGCATCAGATATGCTGAGAAATGCTACTGAAGCTTGAAAAAGCAGTCCAAAACCATGTTTGTGGAGCTGTTCATGGTGGAAAATAGACAGCAGATAAAAGAACAATGGTGCTGGGAGATGGTGCCATGGACCCACGTAGAAGCAGCCGTGTTTGGAAGGAATGACAGAGTTGTGGTTGTGAGAACCTGGCCTGCACTGCCATACAGGCACACAGGCTCTGATACAAAACTATCTCCTTCATATAGCTGGTTAGTAGAAAACATGTAGATAGATCTGCCCAACGGGCATTTCATATCTCCTTCCTCTGTGAGGGTGTTAATTTGGAGAATGGCGGAGCCGGTGGAAATGGCAAAGAAATTGCCAAAGAAATAGCTTAGTCCACTGTGGACACACCACTTCATGGTAATTCTGAGTGGACTTTATAGTCAGTGATAAGCCACTATCATGATTTCTCACTGGAGAATGCTGATTTCCTCTGATTCCTGACATTCTGGAGATTTTTAGTTAAGATTCATTATTGAAGTTTAATAAGGATGAGAAGAAACAAATGGGCCGAATAGATAGATGTTTATTCAGAGAGAAATAACTTAAAATATAGACAGATGAACACTAGCAGGTTCCTGGCCCCAAGGATGCCTCCAGATGCTCTCCTGTCCTCGTGCTGCAAGCAAGAGAACTCCCTGGGCCCCCTCCTAAGACTTAGTTCCCCCAGGTAATGTCTGCCCCTGTCCCCACCCCCAGTGGGTGTGGTCTATGCCACTGATACAGACAAAGTGAATATCTCACTACAATTCATTTCTTTGCCTCTTAACCTGTTCTTAGTGTCATCTAAAGATCCATCTGTAGTTTCTAATAACTATAAAATCTATATGGTATAAGTCTAAGAGTAAAATTACTGCTTCATCACCTGCCAAAATATGAGGAAGAAAATTCTTTGCTGTGAATAACTCAAACTGTTCAGTAATTCTGTTATTGTCAGAAACCTATTTTCATATTTGTTAGCTATAAAAGTTAGGCACCGAGTAAAAGTTTTTATACTAATAGTCTTTGTTATCAAATTTAATAGGAATTACCTGAAAATCCATGGGGAAAGTTGTCTGTTCATCTCTATTTTGATGGGATGTCACTTTCTTATTTTATGGCCCATCATAAATATTGTATTTTTGAACATTCTGAGGATATATTTAAAGAAGTAAGTGAACTGTTTTCCTATAAATAACATATACATTATTTGATTCTAATTAAAATGTCACAATAAGTCTTACACCTGAAGTATTTGATGTGTATCTCAGGTTGGCCTTAAAAATCTTAATCTTTGTTCTGGGATTACAGGCAGTTACCACCACATTCTGCTTATACCAAAGGTCTTAGTGTGACCTACCCACCTGATTCTTAAGGAGGGCTATGATGAGAATTTGTCAGTTCTTTTTTGGAAAGGAGTATACTTTTTATATCCTGAAAAACATTTTATTTACATTAGAACTCTACTAATGTTTCTGTATCTTCTACCCTAGTAAGCTTCTTTATGTTGGCCAGTGTTGTTGAATTTGAACATGAGATGCACTGTATAAACTCTGTATATAGAATTTCATGCCAGTAAAGGGCTGTATCCCCACATAAAATGTATCTTTTGACTTGAGCTAGAAGCCTTGTAAGATGAATGTCCCTAATCCAAAAACCCAAAATATGATGATCTGAAATTCAAAATGTTTTGAGTGCCAGAAAATACTGAGTGCCAGCATTCAAATTTTAGCTGGGCATGATGGAGCAGGACAGCATTTGCAGGTAGAAACAGGAATGCCATTAGAAAATCAAGGTCATCCTTAAACTACATAATGGGTTCAAGGCCAGCCTAGGTTTTATGAGACCTTAACAACTGAGCTTTCTCTCCAGCACCGCAGACAGTCTTCCTTCCTTCCTTCCTTCCTTCCTTCCTTCCTTCCTTCCTTCCTTCCTTCCTTCCCTCCCTCCCTCCCTCCCTCCCTCTCCCTCCCTCCCTCTCTCCCTCTCCCTCCCTCCCTCCCTCCCTCCCTCCCTCCCTCCCTCCCTTCCTCCCTCCCTCCCTTCTTTGGTTCTCACTATATGGGGTTTTTATTGTTGTTAAGGTTTATTTTGTTGGTTGGTTTTTCGAGACAGGATATGAGTTGTAGCCCTGGCTGTCCTAGAACTCACAGAGATCCACTGCCTCTGTCTTCAGAGACCCTGACTTTGAAAATAAAATTAGATTTTTATCTTGATTTTTAAACTTTTATTGTTTAAATTTTTGCATTATGTGTATGAATCTTTTGCCTGCATCTGTATATGTGGACCACATGCATGCTTAGTGGCCCAGTGATGTCAAAAGGAAGGTACTAGATGCCCTGGGACTGGAGTTAGAGATTGTTGTGAGCTGGGAAACGAACTGCACAAATAGGTAAGAATGAAAACTTGGTGCAGATTGACTTCACCAACCTGGATTAGACTTTGGGGCTAAGGTAGTTTCATTGTCAGTATATTTAAAACAAACTCACTTTGGGAAAGGTTTCCAAGCAACAATAAGTTCAATTCTGGGCGCACAATAAAACTTCAGTGTAACTACATAGAAACTCCTTTACAAAGTACATGTGATCATGAAGGTGGGTTCTATAGGACACCTCCCTAAGGATGGGTAACATCTAGGGAGGGAAGGGTCTGAGATAATCATCCTGGGGAATTTGGGTGAGATCTGCCTCTATAGCAAAAGGTGGATAAGGTCTGCTCTACAGATGGCAAAAGGTCACCAGGTCATTAATAAAATCTATTCTCAGCTTTCTGGATGGAAGGCAGGTATTTGATTTTCATCTCCTCCATTGAGAAGACAGCCCTGCATGGTTAATATTCCTGATTCTCTTAGTGCTACTCTGTGAGTACAAGGACCTCTGTGCTCCAACAGTGAGCTATCATATGGGTGCTAGGAATTGAACCCAGATCTTCTGCAAGAGCAAGTGCTTTTAAGGACTGATCCGTTTCTCAGCAATAGGGAGGCAGAGGCAGGTGGATCTCTGTGAGTTCAAGTCCAGCCTGGTTTACAGAGTGAATGCCAACGTGACTTATACATTTAGTTTTTATAAAGTACAAAAAAATTGCCTTGAAGTATTTTGTTAGAAGATATATGTAGTTTTTAACTGATGAATAATATATTATTTCAGAAACCAATAGGTCAGAATAAAAAATATGAAGAAGAAAACTGGAAAATAAGATTTGAGGTAAGTATAGCCCAGATATTTTGGAAACTTTCAGCTTTCTATTGAAAGGATCTGATACATAGCCAGCAAGCTAGTTTTAGTTGGCAAGGGCAGTTGCTGCCTAGACTGACGCCTGAGTTTGATCAGAAAACAAGTGATGGGAGGAGAGACTCCTGCAAACTGTCTTCTGGCACTTAATCACCACACACAAAAGTAAAGAAAAATAAATTGAGACAGGGTCTCACTAGGAAGCTGTATAGACCAAGCTGGCCTCAAACTCACTAAGATCCACCTAAACTCACTAAGATCCACCTACCTCTGCCTTCCAAGTGCTGGTATTAAAGGTGTGCACTACCATGCCCAGCTACAAAAATTACTTTAAAATTAAAAGAAGAGGGAGTTCTAGGATAGCTGGACTACACAGAGAAACCCTGTCTTAAAAAAAAAATTAAAAGAAGAAAAAAAAATCCAGAATTTTCTTTCTCATATAGCTACTTTATTGAGATACTATTTACATACTGTAAATTTACTCCCTTCAAATACATGATTCATTGGATTTTAATACTGAGTTGTGTAGCTAGCACTACAAGAACCTTCCAAGAAGAAAGCAACCACAGTTGTTTTCTATCCTTTTCCTTCCTCAGCTTTTGGTTACCATGCATTCTTGTTTCTGTGGATCTTCCTATTCAGTGAAGTCAAACATTATGTGGTCCTTTATCATCACTTTTTTCCTTATTGTTTCTTTCTTTTTTATTTTTATATGCATTGGTGTTTGAGGGAGTCAGATCCAGTGGAACATGAAGTACAGACAGTGTGAGCTGACATGTGGGTGCTGGGAATTGAACCTGAGTCCTCTGGAAGAACAGCCAGTGCTCTTAACCACTGAGCCATCTCTCCGGCCCCATAATTTCTTTCTTTTTAAGATAATACTTGTAACATGAGTTCCAATAGGCCCTAATAATAAAATCCAGCAGAACAGCCAGCCATTAGAGCTCTTACCTCTACAAAATCCTTAGACTGAAAAGAGATGGAGTTCCTGTCTCCTGCCTACATTCCTCTCTCCACCCAGCCATCTCACTTCCTGTCTGTCTTTACAGACCTCTAGACCTCTATGGTTAGATAGTGGCTAGCTTTGCCCTCTGATCTTCAGAAAAGCTTTATTTGTTAGAGTATAAACAAGATATCACCACAAATACTTCTTTTTAATTTTTATTACATTTATTTATTGGGGGTGGAACATGTGCATAGCAACCATATCTCCTCCCCCCCTACTCTCACACACACAGTATATTAAATAGTAATGAAGTAACCCACAAATTTGAGTATGATAACTTTTTTTACTTTATGTTACTACATTCCTAAAGAGGAAGATATTGCTGGTCTTTGCAGAAAACCTGTACCCATACCATGTATTCCCTAACTGCTGATTCCCATGATCCTCTGAATCGTATGTGTTTGTTTTTCTTGTACTTTATAGAATGTAAAAAAGAACCTTATTTCCTTCTCAGTGACTTTAACTTACCTCCTGTAACAATTTTTGTATTATTTTGTGAAGTTATTTTGTGTGTTTCCTTTTGCAAAAGTAAATGAATGCTACAGACTAAGGAGGCCCACATGGATGCACAAGCCTTTACTCCTGACTTGGGAGGTAGTGGTAGGCCAGCCTGGGCTATACAGTGAGACCTGTCTCAAAAAAAAAAAAAGGTGTTTGTATGGGGAATGTCACCTCCTCTGAACCTCAGCACCCCAGGGGCACTCTTAGTGGCAATATTCATTGAGTACATGTCAGCTGTATCCTGTGTCTCCTCTGTGGGTATACATCAGTAGACATGCATGCTTTTGTTTGTTTCAAGCCTTTTTTAAACTGAGGCATAAAAGACTGCTGAAGATGGTGAGTCACCCACTTTGTTCCTGCTGCTAGCAGACCTTTTCTGTGGTATTCAGTGCTTAGGACAGCTTGGTTTCTGGTAATTGAAGTAAGTTGAAGTTTCATGTTTATTTTCATGATTGTCATTCTGAAATTTTATGTTTTTGTGTGGTGTTTTAGGAATTGCTTTTGCCTGAAATGGAGGCTCCCATTTTACCACCATACCTTTCTTCCCTTCTACCTCCGCCAGAGGAGCTGTATGCTGTGCAAGTAAAGCATATCGTCTCACCCGATGAAGTACGTGTCAGTGTCTCAAGCCTTCAGTGCTTGTCACCTCTCCATCTTCCTAGCTGTAAACAATGGTAGTGGATGGCCTCTCCTTAGCACCATCCTGTCAGGTCTTCAGATACTTGTGGATACTTCAGACACTGGTGTTTAAGTATCTGCCCATTTCCCAGATTGTGTTCCTTTATTTACTCATATGCTTAGATGGCTTGTTTAGGTTTTCTAATTTAGATGTATTTAATGTTACAGTTTTTACCTGCATGTATGTATGCACACCACATGCATTCCTGGTGCCCATGGACACAAGGTCCCCTGGAATTGGAGTTAGGTGATTTTGAGTCATTGTTTGTAGGTGCTTGGAATTGAACCCAGATCCTCTGCAAAAGCAACAACTGCACTAAAGTATGGAACAATCTCTCCAACCCCCACCCTAGATTATCTTTAATTTAGTATATATCTATAGGTGTTTTGCATCAGAGGTAAGAGAAGGTTGCAGATTCTGTGTAACTGGAGTTACAGGTGGTTATAAGCCAACACATGGGTGTTGGGGTTCAACCCCAAGTCCTCTGGAGAATAACTCTCAGTGCTCTTAACCACTGAACCACCTCT
Organism: Cricetiscus sungorus; assembly: GCA_030556225.1. Lineage (NCBI taxonomy): Eukaryota > Metazoa > Chordata > Mammalia > Rodentia > Cricetidae > Cricetiscus > Cricetiscus sungorus. The sequence goes on from JANBXA010000741.1 coordinate 3,171,349, forward strand.
CCAGCCCCAAATGTGAACCCAAAGTGACATATCCTACATGCCTGATTATTCATGTTTTTAAGGTAGATCTTTCCCCTCTGTGACATATTAAACATCTCATCCTTATAGCTCTGCCTGCCCTGAACTTCACTGGTTTTTTTCCCCTTCTCTGGATTTCTGAACTACTTCAGACATTTTCCACACTGTCTATTCATGTTACTTGGCTGTCTTCCTTTCCAGAAGGTAATCCATGAAAATGGTGATTAAGTCTCTTCTTTATATCCTCAGACCCTAAAAGAATACATATAATAGTCACTTGGTAACTGTGATTGAATAAATGCACTAAAGAAAATTAGTTAATATTCCTGGCTGACAAGAAGGCGAGAAAGTAAAAATAGCCAGTTACATGGGCAGCCCCTTGCCTTTACAAAGTAAACCAGGCAAGGGAAGGGTTTGCTGCCTCATTTTACATTTTTATAGCTACCATTGGGTTATATAATTTTTATTATATTTTGCTAGATGACTAATTACTCCAAACTTAGCAGCTTAAAACAATATATGGGGACTGGCAAGATAACTCTCGTGTATAAAAGTGCTTGCCACCAATCCTGAGTTCAATCCCCAGAATCCACATGGTGGAAGGAGAAAACTGATTCACAAGCTATCCTCTGACTGTCACACATGTGTTCTGGTACCCATGTGCCTCCCCCACATATAAATACATATAAAATATAAAATATTTTTAATTAAAAATGCACATGATGTTGAAAAACCAAATAGTTGCTTAATTAAGTCTAGTTCAAGATCTCATTATGTTGTAGTCAAGATTCTGATGGGGACGATAGAATCCACTTCTGAAGGGTCACATTGTCAGGTACCGTGACACATGCCTGCAATTCAAACTCAGGAAGTAGAAGCTGATGATTCGAGTTTGAGGGCACTATCAGCTATATGACACCCTGTTTCAGAACAAGTAAATATTCATATGACATGTCCAAAAGTATCACTGCTGGCTCCAGGTCCCTTTTAGCGGACTGCTACAAGCCCAGCTTCATACTTTCTGGAACACACCAGTCTCTACAACCACACTCTACTTCAGTATAGTCTCAGTGTGGCAGGACACAGAGGGCACTCCACAGGGCCATGGAACAGGAGGCAGGGGCCACTGGGCCCTGGTTGGAGGCCTCCTGTAAGCGAATTCAGAAATTACAGAATTTGCAAGGTTGTTTTTCCTCCTCTTCTACCCCCTTGTAGGTGTACATTTGCCTTGATTCTGTAGAGAGCTGTACTCAGTTTAGCCATCTTGGTGACACAGATGACAGTGGAATCAGCTGGGAATCTGAGTCAGAGAACCTGGAGGAAGCACTGCAGAGATTTAACAAGAGTGTGGAGACCTTCCCTCCCCTAACAGACTTTAGCTCAGGTACGCCCATGCTGAGTGCCCAGGGTCTTGGTGAGACTGCCTTTTATGTAAGGGCCAGGGAGTTTCGGTGGGTTATTTACAATGTTAATTGGCATTTCCTCTCCTCCGTGTCACATGTAGAAGTTCTAAATCCTAAATTTAGAAATTTCTAAATTCTAGATTAGGAAGGTAACCTAATGACTTAAGTGAGTTAAGTAATGCATCACTCCTGTGGGGACAGTTTCACTCTGCAAGAGCTGAAAAATAAAGGGTATACTGATGATTTTTTCTTTTTAAGTTTGTAGTTTTACCACTAGCCCTATTTGTGAAAGTTGACTTTCAGACTACAGTGGTATTGACCAAGTACAAATCACCTAAACTGACAGCTCCTGAGGTAGGGGCTCAGGCTGTGATGGTTTATCGGGATGAGTTAAAATTTGTGTATTTTCCTGTCTAGTCTATTCTTCATATCTTCATTAAATGCCCATGGTTCCCTTCTGAGGAAAATTTACCCACTTGACATTGGCAGTCCCTGAATACCAAGAGTGTGTGCACATTTTCCTTTGTGGGCCATAGAGCTGTATTTATTCTTGGTCTGTTGCATGTAAGAGTAAAGGAAAAATAATATGTCAGCCTAACTTCTTACCTGACCCCTCCTTACCGTGTTTCAGAAGCTCAGTGAGCAGGTGCTGCTCAGGTGCAGCAGAACAATCGGAAGGGCATTGTGCACTTAGCTCTCTCTTAGTTACACATGAGTGGTTTAAGAGGAAACTAACTCATCAGGTGGGCTTTGTGTACACATAGACTTCCAGGCCAGAAGGACAAACCCTTCCTCATTCACACCTCCAGGGAAGTCCTAGGCATAATGTAATTTTCTGGATCTAAATACATATGGTGTTAACTTTATAGCTACTCCAAAGTTGCTTTTTCCAGTGCTGAGGATTGAGTCCAGGGCTTTGCCCCTGCTGAACAAGTGCTCCACCAGTGAGCTCCATCCCCAGTCCTTGGTAGTATGACCTCACCTATGCGGAGGTGGAGCTAGGGATGCTGAGGATGGACAAGTGCCTTTCTTCAAAACAGTTCTTAGACATGAGAAAAGTTGATAAATGTAGGCAGAAAAGGAGAAGCCACCACAAGGCCAGGCACTCAGTCTTCAGAACAATTAGTTCTTTGTACTTTTTGTATTAAAATTTAAGAAAATGACTGTTTTATGATTTGTTTCCTCTTTCTGCCTTTCCAGAAATGCCTTGCCTTGCAGAATATGCTGATGGTTTGTGGTACAGAGCAAAGATTGTTTCCATTAAAGAATTTAATCCTTTATCTGTCCTGGTACTGTTTGTTGATTATGGGTCCACAGAGAAGCTGACAATAAACAGGTAAGGAGGAGGAAAAAATGAGTAAGATGCTTTTGAAGGCATATTTATGTATAGGCAGTGTACATTTCTGTGGAGGTGTGTATGACTATGCAGAAATCAAAGGTCAATAATGGTGTCTTCTATTGCTCTCCACCTTGCTTTTTGAGACATGGCCCCAAACTGAACTTGCTCTCCATTTCAACTAGATTGGTTGACCAGCAGCCCCCAGAATCCTTTCTGTGATCACAGGACATTGGGAACCCAAACTCTGTTCCTCATGCTTACTCACTGAGCTGTCTCCCCGGTCCTAAATAAGGATTCCTTGTTTTACCTGAGAATGGTAGTGTAATTAGAGCTATTTCTTGGGAAGATTTTTGCCTAATTTTTAAAAAGAAAAGGTTATTTTAAAGTTGTTTTCAAATTAGGAATTTCTTCATTCTGGCAATAAATTATTATGAAGCTATCTCTTGTATTCTAAGAGACTGGAACTTATGCTGGACGTCATAGCCAGAATTATGATACACATTATGAGGCCATTTAAGACTGCTGTCCAACTGTATACTTAACTGTTTGTTTAACCTGCCTTTAAGGGAACAAAACATTCAGGCAGTGGTGGTACACATCTTTGATCCTAGTAGAGGCAGACAGGTCTGTGAGTTCAAGGCCAGCCTGATCTCTACAGTGTGAGGTCCAGGACAGTCAGGGCCACACAGAGAAACCCTGTTTGGAAAACCAAAGGGGGCAGGGAGGAGGGAGAACACAAAACAAAAACCAACCTAACTTGCCTTGGGTTGCCCATGTAATCAACCTTTACAATCTAAGCTAATGCACAGCTTTAATCTTAAATGTGTACTCTTCCATGCCTCTGACTCAGAAAACGTGTGAGTGCAATGAAAAATCATTTGTAGAAAGCAACAAGTAGGTAAAAAAGCAACCTTATAAAAATTAATATCTGTCATACATATTGAAAGCAACAGATAATTGCTTTATAGTATTTGTTATTTGTGTCAATGGGGATGGGTTGGAGTCAGTAGCATTTCATCCTTCATTTCCTTCCCACGTTATGCTTTCTGTGCTGTTTAGTAGAAGAGGGAGCAAGGCCCTCTGTTAGGGACACACAGAGCCATAAGACAACATCCAGGAAGGCACATATTCAGACTCATATACAACAGACAGAGCAAAGACAGACATGGAGAGCATAAAGTAGAGATTCAAATCTGGACTCAACAAAGTTGGTGAAATTACTCCAAGGTGAAGTGCTTTTCTTTTCCTCAATGCAACACATACTTGATTGGTGGCTGGGTTTTGCACCAATACATTAAATCTAATATGTTTCATTAATTTTATACTTAATTTTGTGTGTGGGGTTGTGCACCCATACATACCACATATGTTGAGGTTAGAAGAAAATCTATAGGAGTTATTTCTCTCCCTCCTGAACTCAGGTCACAGGCACCTCAGCAGCAAGCCCCCACCTGCCGAACTATCTCACCAGCCCAGATTGAGAATTTAAAAAAAATTATTATTTTAAATTGTGTATGTATGTGGATTTATACAAATTAGCACATGTGTCAGAAGAGGTCATAGGTATCAGATCCTCCTGGAGCTGGACTTAGAGGTAGTTGTAAGCCACCAGACATGGGTGCTGGGACTCCAGATTGGGTCCTCTGCAAGAGCAGTCTTTGCTCTTGACCACTGTAGCATTTTAGATGTACAATTAATGGGCTTCTAAATACATTCACAAAATTGTTTACACTTTGCATTTCCAAAACATTTTAAATCAGTCTACGTCGAAACTCTGCCCATTAAATAATCATGCTCCATTTCACCCTTAGCCCAATAAGCTACTTTCTGTCCCTTCTGTTTCAAGGTTCATCCATGTGGCATATGCCACAGTTTGCTTCCTAAGGCTATTGCATGTGTCTGTCTCGACTTTAGACATCCTTCATGGGTTGACATTGGGACTGACTTTACTTCTTCCTGTTGTGAACAAGGCTGTAATGAACATGAGTATATAGGTACCTTGTTGAGACCCTGCTTTCAATTTGGAATATATACCAGAGATGGAATTGCTGGACCACATTCTCTATTTTACTATGTAAGCAACGTCCATATATGATTCTCCATAACAGTGCCATTTTATATCACTAATGGTGCCCAAGGGCTTCATTTTCTGGCTTTTCTTGGCTGTGCTACTGGTGTCATCTTTGCAAATACCAGTATCATGAAGCTTTTCTCTTGTTTTCTACTGAAAGTGATATTGTTTTAAATAAGAAAATTTGAATTGTGACATTGTGATCATTTTACCAACCACTTTTCTAACAGACTACGTCAGATTCCTGTCCAGCTTATGCAGTATCCAGCCCAAGCCATAAAGGTTCTCTTGGCAGGGTTTAAACCTCCCTTAAGCGACTCTGGAAAGGCAAGAATACCATACTGTCCCAAGTGGAGCATGGAAGCACTGTGGACTATGATAGACTGTCTCCAAGGGAAACAACTCTATGCTGCCTCTGTGGTAATTCCCTATTTTAATTAGCCACATTATTTTAAAGCTATTTCCACAAGACCTATTAACTTTATAAAGTGTTTTGCTCCTGCTTAAAAATAATAGTTAAAGCATGTAAAGCTACATAGAGAAGTTAAGTCTTAAGGGAGGCTTGGGATGGAACTCAGCAGAGCACTTGTCTCACTCACATGCACAAAACCCTGGTAAACCAAATGTGATGAAGTACACCTGTAACCCACCATTCAGGATATGCTAGCAGGTGGGTCAGAAATTCAAGGTCATCACCCTGTCACATCCACCAAAAAGTTAGCTTTAACAGACTTTATTATCCTAAAATGATGCATGAGTAATATAAAAATAACAAAGATATTTAATATTTAATATTATTTTAATATAAAAATAATGAAAGAACTTTAAAGTCAATGAAAAACAAACATGCATAGTATTAATCAGAGATAGGCTCAAACTACAGAAGAAATATAGTTAACTTTATAGGCTGGGGAGAAATGTAAGAAATTATTATTTCATCTGAAGAGACTTGGAAAGGTGTTTAAGAAATGTCTTAGTAGGCACTCAAGTAACTCACTAAAAAAGAAGGCCCAGAAAGCCGCCCAAGCTGAAGAGAGCTAGTCAGAGAGGCTTGAACTGTAAGGTGGCCAGACCTGTATCAAAACTTGAGGTTGGGGTGGGGGTACTGGAGAGGTGGCTCTGGTTAAGAGCACACACTTGCAAAGAGATCCAGGTTTAGTTCCCAGTGACTCACAACTGTTTATCCTCATTCCTGTCAGATGCCCTCTTCTGAACTTGCTGGAACTGTATATATACTGTGAACTTAGATACATTAAAATAAATAAATAAATAAATTTCCAGATGGTATCTGAAGTAGCATATCCTTTTTACGCTAAGCCTATCACATAGTAGTATCCCACAAGCAAGCAGGAACCTTGTTTCGCATAGTATTCTAGAACTGGAAAGTCTTTATACATACATACAATCTGTGTCTGAACTCTGGCCTACTATTATAAAACCTAGGACCCTCAGACCTCCTTCTTGACACAGCCCTGAGCTGGGATGGTAATAATAGAAGGTCCCCTCTGAGTTACCCTTGGTCCTTATGACTGGTATTCATTCAGGCCTGCCTGCTCCCTCCTCTGTGTTCTTTACCAGGTCCTATGACAAAGAATCCTGCACAATGCTTTCCACAAGAATGAGTTCATTATGAGACAAGGTTATTACTAGAAAAATGCTTTTGGGAAACTACTGTTGTATATCATGCATGCTGTACATAGTTTATTCAGGGTTTTTCTCGAGAAGTCAGTGAAAATACAAACAGGCCAAGTACTTATTACAAATATATTTCTTCACCTCTATGACTAACAGCCAAATTTTAGTTTATCTGTAACAGATATTATGTATGCTGTATAAAATGTAAACATACTTTAACAGGGACAATAGTATGAATGACCATTGGCTCTATCTAGGCAAGAGAAACTTGAGGTTTTATTAGCTTTAATAGAGAAGGGAAGGAATCTGCCTCCTTTACAGGTGGAAATCCAGCTTTATTATTGTTTTCTTGAATACTTTTTTGTTTGTTTTTTGAGACAGTGTTTCTCTGTGTAGCCTTGGCTGTCCTGGAACTCTCTGTAGAAGGCTAGCCTTGAACTCAGAGATCTGCCTGCCTTTTCCTCCTGAGTGCTGGGATTAAAGGTGTGTGTCACTATTGCCTAACTGATAACTGTATCTTTCAATTTTAGGCTCAGGCACCAGAACAAATAGTGACATTATATGAAGATGAACGATACCCAGTTCATATGTCCTTGGTAGAACTGGGGCTTGCAGATAAAGATGAATGATGTAAGTGTACATCTTGGTCACCTATGTAGCCAGCACATGTGTCTCTACACGTGACTGCTATGGCAGAGATTAATGCTAATTTGCTTATGAAAGCACCTCAGATATTCTAATTTCTCAAAAGATGAGGTTCTACAAACCTCAGCTATTCTAATTTCTCAAAAAATGAGGTTCTACAAGAATGCTCTTCTAGATTTTTGTCACCTCCAGACTTTGTGCCTCTGGAAAACCATTAACAATGACCCCTTGTATCTGTAAATATGTGGGAATGCTGTCATGACTGCCTTAGCACTGGTAGGACAGTGCAAGCCAAAAAGGACAATAGGCTCCACAAGTAACTCCTGCTCGCTACCAAGTAGCAGGCACACAGAACCCCTGGGAGACCCAGGCAGCCAAGAGTGGTTCAGCTAAACTTGAATAAAGCATTAAGGCAAGTTTTACAGCAACATTTTTTTTGTTTTGTTTTGTTTTTCAGGTGTACAAGAGCACCTGTAGCTGTCCAGAAGAAAGTTTTCTGTTAGATTTGTACCATTTCAGGTTTGACTTTAACTTGTTCTGCAGTGGTATCATTTTTCCTCCTTTAGTCATACTTGTTAAATTGTTAAAGAATTGTGTGTGGGAAAGTTAATATTTTCTTTGAAACATTTTTGGTTTTACTGTAATTTCAAAATAAAATTTAGGCACATAGAAATTTTAGTTCATGTCATTATTAAGATTTGCTTAAATATCAGAACTGGGGACTGGAGAGGTGGCTCAGTAGTTAAGAGCACTGACTACTCTTCCAGAGGACCTTGGTTCAAGTCCCAGCACCCACATGGCAGCTCACAACGGTAATTTCAGGATCCAACACCCCTCACATAGACATACCTACAGGCAAAACACCGATAAAATAAAAATAATGGGAAAAAAGATATCAGAACTGTTTTTGGTCCTGCAGTGTCTCACACCTCCCCCTCCCCCCCCACACACACATACTCCCTTACAGTGTATGATGGAGTTGATGTGTGTAGTTACACAAGTCTGTAATTTAGCTGCTAAGGATCTGTAAGACTGAGCAATGTGTAACCTAGGCAACACTCCCACTGTTGGCTCTGCTGTGTTGATGGCAGCTCCGTTGTACTAACCTCACTTCCCATCTGAGTACATGGTCTTACTATTGGGGGCTGGGTAGCTGCTGGCTTTGCTGTCGCTTCTCAGTTGCATTCTCCTCTAGGCCTTTATACATGTGAGAGGCTCTTCCTATATGTGTATAGTAGAGGCATTTGCTAGGCCAGGGGATAATTAATTTTGAAACAGTTAACAATTCCTAAAGATGGCAACTAACACCTTTCCCTTTAAAGTTTATGCCCTACTTAAAAATTCTTCCACAGCTTAAAGTAATTTTTAAGTAACTGTCAATACCTACTGTCCTAGTTATAAACTTCCAGTGGGCAACTCGCCCTTTCTTTGAGCATAGCTTACTAGTGTGCTGCCTACCACCTCTCTCATAACAACATGAAGGCTACTTCTGTTTTTGACAAGTTATGCAGCACCTTGGGTTGTAACTGCTTTCTCCTAAGACTGATTACTACTTGTAATATGGCTTGATCTGTGTGTATTCATCTCAGTTCTTGTGTTTTTGTAGTAAATGACAGTTTTCATTTTAGTATTGGCTGTATAATGTTTTTGGGGAAGCCCACATTCCACGGCTGATGTGCCTATGGAATAAGTATTTGATGCACTTCCTTTACTTCTTTTGTTTGTTTTTTGAGACAGAGTTTCCCTATGTAGTTTTGGAGCCTGTCCTGAAACTAGCTGTTGAAGACCAGGCTGGTCTCGAACTTGAAGAGCTCCGCCGGCCTCTGCCTCCCACGCACTGGGATTAAAGGTGTGCACCACCACTGCCCAGCTATTTATTTATTTTAAAAATAGGCACAAGCCATGTGTGGTGGCACATGGCTTTAATCCCATCACTGGGGACACAGAGGCAGATGGATCTCCGTGAATTCAATGCTTGCCTGACCTACAGAGTAAGTTACAGGCTAGCCAAGGCTACACAGTAAGGCCTAGTCTCAAAAAAATAAAAAAGCAAAGTTGTTAAAAACAAAAACTGTACATAGTTTACAACAAAGTAATAATGCTTTCTCTTCCTATTGTAGAATGACACCTCCATACACTAGGGGAGCTGCTTTTGTGTTTGAAAGAATGCAAAACAGGAAGACTGTGGTAAAACTTTAATTTCAAAAATCAAACATAATCTTTTACATTTAGACACACACACACACACACAATATAAATTAAACAACTGAACACACAAGGAATGTACATACTCTGAGCAGAAAAACCACTTAGTGTTAGTTCATGATTAATCCCACGAAGATCTTTACAATTCCGTGTCCATTAGAACATTACCATCTTTGTCCTTCACTCTAACTCGGCCAGATGTGTACTTTGTCTCTTGATGGCCATTTGCATAGACAGTTTTAACAGTTCCATCTGGATATTCTCGTCTCTTGAACTGGGCAGTATGAAGCTCTCTTTGGCCATTATTAAACTCTATGACTTTGTTGCCATCACTGTAAAATTTAAACCAGAATATAATTTCTTTTTTAAAAAAAATATATCAACAGGAGCTAAGGCTACATGACTGAAATACCAGCCTACCCCTCAGAATGCTTCAGTTAGGAGGACTGGGAGTTCAAGACCAGCCTGGGCTACATAGGCAAACCCTTGAAATCTGAAATAGAGCTGGAGGTAGCCCAGTGGAAAAATACTTGCCTAGTGTGCATGAGACCTTGGTCAATCCTCAATACTATGGGAGATTAAAAAGAAAAGACACAATAGGAAAGCTAGCTAAAAGTAGCCTTTTGACCCTAGCAGTTAGTTCTTCTCCTAAACACACTCCTTGGGCCTCTTCCCAATACAATTACAAGTTCTGTGCAATATTTCACTTCAGTTCCAGCGACCAAATTAGCCTTTACATGTGATCATGAAAAGTTTCTTTTCATGAATTTATTTATGTTTTTATTATAAAGTGTTTAGCTTTTCGTCTTTTAATTTTAGGTACGTTTAGCTTCTAAAAAGAGTTTTTTATTTTCTTGACAATCTCCTTTTGTAGCCCTACCTGGCCTACAGCTTACTATGCAGAGCAGGCTGTCTGTCCTCAAACACCCAGTGATCTATCTGCCTCCTTAGTGGTGGGATTAAAGGCTTCTGTATGTCACCATGTGCAACTCAAAGCTGGTCACTGTGTTAAATTTTAGCTGTTCAGGTTCCTTGGGGAAAGTTGGGATGGCTCCCTTTTATTTATTTATTTTTTTACTAACTTGAAGGCCACCTTAGTACTTTGAACAGCAAAACAGTCAGGATATGAAAAAATCAACACAAAGACATGTTGGGCATGTCTATGGAACATTCACAATGAATTTCCAGGCTTAGGTCCAAAGTGCCATGACAAACAGAAGCCTGGAAATCAGCAATTTGGAACACAGATGGGCAGGTGTTGCCAGCAGAACAGCCCTGTGCCACATACATGTGTGAGACACAAAACCCACCCCAAAAGTTGGTGTTTCTCCTGAGGATCCCTACCCTAGCACAGCTGCATCTCAGCATCCAGGTGACAATGGCACACTACATTCTGAGGATCACTGCGCTCTTAACTAATATAATTCCTGGGATCTGCCTCTGAAAACAAGACTGTCTATGAATTAATCTATGTTGAAGCTAGATGTACAGGTACATACTTTTTCTTTCTCTGCTTATTACACAAAATTTCAAATATAAGAGTTTTAAATTTGTTCTAATGTTTTTCAGATTTATTTATTTGCATGTGTATCAGATTTTTACACTAAGGGGGAAACACTTCCATGACTACAAAAAGTGGCTGTACCACCTGAATCAGTTTTCTCTTTCTTGGCCAATTTGTACCATAGGCTTCATGTTGGTTAGTGTGTTGTTTTCAAAGGCAGGACACTTAAGTTGTCACATCCTAAGGTAAAGAGGGGAAAACTCAAAATTGGATGTGGTAGAGCTTCACCAGGGCTGTGATGAAAGTGAGAAGCTCTGTATCATTAGGTTGGTTATAGTTCACACCTATACTCTTAGCATGTGGAAAATGGAGGCAGGAAGATCAGGAGTTCGAGGTCAGACTAAGCTACAAGAGACTGCTGTAAAAAAGTTTATTGTGGATTGGGCAGCCAGGAACCACAAAAAAAACTAACTTTCAGATATATAATATTCAGAAGGACAAAATAAGAGTTTGTCGGTTTTGAAAGATTTGGGTCAATATGCCAAATATTGACCCAAAATATGCCAAGAAAGTAAACAACAGAATGGACAGAGAGGTTGAGAAATTAAAAACCCAGCAAGATAGGAAAGGCCAAAGATGGTTTAGTGGCCTATGTTAACTACACAATTGAGGACAGCCTGCCTTCTGTGTCTCATTCTGTTTTCAGGGGTCACTAAACTTCTGAACAAATAACTACCTCTCTCTTCTCCTGAGTACTGAGCAGACTCTATAAGACTCGCTCTACATCCATTAGCACAATGGCTTCTAATAAACCTCACAGTGCAAGCATGTGTCTTACCTGTTCTCAGATTGTCTGTGTTCACTTCTCAATCAGCTCATTGAAAATGCAAGTCACTGGTATATTTTGTTTTATATTTGGGAGGGTGCATGCCCCTTGCATACAGAGCCAAAGGAAGACTTTATTCCCTTAAGACAAGGTCTCTCACTAAACTGGAAACTTGCCATTTGGGCTAGGCTCACAGACTAGTGAGCTTCTAGAACTCACCTATCTTCCCCTACCCCATCTCCAACGCTGAGGCTATAGGAACATGCTTCCATGCCTTATATAGGGTGGTATGTTCCCACTTAGCTCTTCATGAATGTACAGCAAGTGCTCTTCTATATTGAGCCAGATACCCAGCCCCAAATGTTTCAGATTTTTTTTTTTTTAAAGTTGAACCATAAAAATTTGGAAAATGGAGAAACAGATTTAAAAGATGCCATACCGTTGGACTCGGACAATTGTACCATCTGGAAAGATGCTCTCTTCTTGACCATCAGCAAATAAATTCTTAACGGTTTGGTCAGGAAATGTGATTTCTTTTCTTCCATCTGGGAAATGCTTTTCTGTTTTAAAAATGGTTGTTAGCAATACATTTTTAAAAGTAAGGTTAGAATTTAACAGAGTAGGCAAAGTAAGTTTGTACCTACCTATTTGTCCACTTGAGAAATGTAAGACTTCAAGGCCTTCCGGGTATGTGGTGTGAGTGGTCTGGGCAGTAGCATAGTAGTAGACCTGCAAAGACATTTAGTCACATCTGCCCTTCTCCTCAGATGGTGCAGCTAGAAGCAGCAACCCCAGCATACATACCACTCTCTCATCTGGCATGACATGCTTAACGTCTCCATTAAAAAATGTAACAGTGATGCTCTTCCCATCTGCACTCACTTCTTTCCGAGTTCCATTGGGAAACAGTATAACCCGGCACCCATTTTTATAAACCTTTTCTACCTAAAAAAGACACAAGGTGATTATCACTACATAAGACTTCCTCCTGAGACAATGCAACAGAGATATGAGGAATCCCCTGCCTGTTGACACACATCCAAATTCTTCATAATAAAAAGTAATAAAAGTAGAGAACACCTTTATTTCATCAGGTTTATGCTTTTCTGAGTTTGTTGTTGCTGTTCATATTCCATTATACTAACAACTCATCTAAAACAGAACCTCTCCTCATCAACTTGGTACCCTACAGGAGACTCATAAAATATGGCTACTACCTTTTTGTTTATCCTCCTTAGTCTTCAAGGCTAGCCTGAACTTTGGCCTTATCATTTCAATTAAATGAACAAGATCAAGATATATGAAACATCATTTATGTCCCTTTTCACTCCTTTTGATCAGCACACCCACTCTTCCACTGAGAAACATTTGTAAGGCCAAACCACGGGCCACAGAGATGCCTTACAGGGTAAGGGCACTTGCTGCCAAGCCAGAGAAACTGAGTTCAATCCCCAGAACCCATATGCTGAAAAGAGTTGTTCTCGATCCCATTTGTTCTTTGCTCAACACAGATAACTGTAAGGCCAAAAACAAAGTTATGGTAACAAGCCTGACTCCAGTATTGCAGTATTACAGAGCCAAAGAAGAGAAAATCCATGAGGCCTTCTAGCTCTGTGTGACATAAGAATAAGAATGAAGATAAAGGAACAATATTCCTCTTTTGTAAAGCACTAAATGTTCAAGCCCCAGACTCCTGAAGCTAAGCACCATCCAAAGCCTTCAAGATCAACTCTAGTACTGATGGGCCGCGTCCATGATGTTCTTCCCTATTAGTACAATGAAACAGAAAAGTCCTTACCCCCTGCATCTGAGCAATCATGTAACACAGCATCATATGATATTTGTGGTGATGGTATAAGCCTATGCTGACAGGCACAGAAAAATACAACACACAACCAAGTAAAGTACTTAATACTTGATAATATAAAACAGCTATATGTGCTTTCTGTACTATGCTCTTATTTTAGCACATACTCCTATATATGAGTTTACATGAACACCATACTAGTGTGTTTATATCACCACTGTCTCCTGTGCTTCAGCTCATCCAGTCAGTCTGTTCATTAGGCCCTCAGAACAGCTCTACCATATGCTCACACACCATATGCTCACATACCCCAGGCCTGAGATGGATGATCTCATTCTAAGGATGATCTCATTCTAAGGTGTCCTATGACAATAAAATCACTAACAATGCAGTTCTCAGAACATAACCCTGTTGTCAAGTGACACTCTTTTCAGAGTATAGACTCCTTATTTTAATGCACAGTTATCTGTATTGTATCACATTCATTTTTTAAAATGATTTATTTTTATGAGACTTGATTAGTGTTTTGTCTGCATGTCTGTCTGTGATAGCATCAGAGTCCCTGGAACTGGAGTTACAGACAGCTGTGAGTTGTCATGTGGGTGCTGCGAATTGAGCCCGGGTCCTCTGGAAGAACAGCCAGTGCTCTTCGCCACTGAGCCGTCTCTCCAGTCCCAACACACTATTTTAAATGAATATGTTTTACCTTTCCATCAGGATGACTGATTTCTCCCTGAATTTCTTCCTCTTTTTCCTCTTTGTTTTTATATTCAAGATCTGGGAAGTTCACTGGTTCACAAGGCTCTCTGGGCAAGACAGCCTAGAAGACAAGATATTTTGAGCAGCTATAACCTGTACCTACTAAATTAAAAGCCAGATTCTAAATTTGTGTGATTCTACATCAGTGTTATTATTATATAAGACAGCATTTACAGTGTTAAATAAAAGCCCTCCTTTATACCTGTGGTTTAGAAACTCAACAAATCCATTTCAATCCTGAATAAGGTACATTCATATATTTAACAATATAAAAAAAGATTTACTTGTCCTTTATCCGAGCTGCCTAAATCACGAAGAGGCACAGACTTGGATCTTCGAGATGGACTCCCTGTTAGAATGTAATTGTCATAGTTAGTTTTAATACATAATGGAAATATTTAATTTATTGGCCTGGTAAAAAATGTTTCCTTTGGGGGCCAGTGAGATGGCTCATCAGGCAAAAGCATTTGCCACCAAGCCTTGAAACATTAATTTAGGAACCCAAATGGTAGGAGGAGAGAACCAAGTTCCACAAGCTGTCAGTAGCCCTCCACATGAGCACAATGGTACCACATGCCTATACCAGACACAAAACATTTCCTTTATCAATAGTGCTTTTTTATTTAACCCAGTCTTCTCGCTTTATTTATGGGTATATGTGAGTCTGTCTATCTGTACATACACAATGCACTCAGGTATTCAGGTGCTAGAGGAAACAGGAAGAAGGCATCGGAACTCCTGGAGCTGGGGTTATGGGCAGTGTGCGCTTGCTACACAATGTGAGTGCTGGGAACAGAACTTGAGTCCTCTGAGAGCAACAAGTGCTCAATTACTGAGCCATCTCTCCAGCCATTACACCAAGTAAAGCCCCTACCTTAGAAGTCCCAAACTGCAAGCATCAGCAATTCCATCTAATACTGGATTTAGAAAACACCAACATCTGTAAGATTAGTATATGGACAAGACAGAAAAGAAAAAGGAACAGGAAGAGTGCAGAGGCTTGCTATATGCCTACCAGTGGGCAAATGGTAGCCAGGCACCAGGATGTTTACTCTGTTTGGATAGGACACAAAAAGAATGCCATCCTTTACTTCACAGGGCAAGTGTGCAAATTATATTATACAACTACAACTGTCACATCATTTGTAACCTTTACCTCCACAAGAAATGAGATAATGGTGAGGAAATGAAACCAAGGCTGAAAGGATAAATTACCATATGTATAAGGCAGAACCAGAACTAAAGCCCTGCCAGCTCATTACATACCAAATTTAGTTCTCTGTCATGATCTAACATGAAATTGAACCCTCTATCTACAGCCGGACAAACAGGTCAAGGGGACAGGAGCACACACAGATTTCTAGGTGCAGGCTCATCATCTGCTGTACAGAGAGATACATGGAACTTAAGAGGGGAGAGAGGAAGCTGGATAGCAAGTGGTGCAGGAACAGCTGGACAGATTCCACAGGTGGTATGGTTCATAACCTGACAAGGAAAACTTAAAACACAGGAGGCTGGAGAGATGGCTCAGCAGTTAAGACCCAGATTCAGTTTCTAGCACCCACATGGCAGCTAACCACATTCTGTAACTCCCATTCCAGGGATCCAAGGCCCTCTTCTGGCCTCTGAAGGCACCAGGTAGGCATGTGGTGAATATACATACAAGTGGGCAGAACATCCATGTACACAGTTTTAACAAAACACCACCATGCAGGAAAAAAGAGGCCCAACAGCATTAGAATAATTTGGGTTAATCAAAAGAGATAATGAGCAGACACAGGCCAGCCTTAGCTTCATAGCAAACTCAAGGCTAACCTAAGCTATGAGAGACTCTTTTATACAAGTAATAGATTGAGAAAAGATATTTATGATAAAAGACCATAATGGTTAAAGTCCTAAATAAGTTATTGTCAAAAGGAATCCATGGTTGAGGAGATGGCTGGGTTGAATATGTATCTGCCTTGTATACATGAAATCCTAGGTTTCAATTCCCTGTAACTGGGGGGGAATCCATATAGCTAACCAGCAAAGGCAATGGTGTTCAATGTATTTAAATAATCAGAGAACTGCAAATTAAAAAACAATGGCAAGAGTTATACACTTACCTGGCTAGCAAAAACTAAAATCTGATAGCATTAATGAATATTGGGCAAGTGTGGAATCAAGTACTTTCCTAGCTATTGAGAGTATAAACTCGGGGCTATTGAGGGGTCAGCAAAGAAATGTATACACTGCCAGGAGTGACACCTGAGTTCAATCTAGAGGACCCACATGAAAGGAGGGAGCTGAGTCCTCCTACTAGTTGTCTTCCCAGTCTACATTCAGCTCACAAACAACACAATAAATAAATGGCATTAACTTTAAGAGTGTACTAGCATATTTTGGAAATATTTTGATACAATCTAGTAACATTAAAGATATTCTATCAACTGCCCAGTTATGCCAGCCCTTGCCATGTACCTAGAAAAATGCATGTGTGTACTCCAGTAAGACAAGAGTGCCCATGGTATTGATGCAACACACTAATTAATACAAGTGAATGTAAGGAGGTTGGAGAGCCAGCCAACAGTTAAGAGCACTGGATGATTTTGGAAAGGACCTGGGTTCGGTTACCAGCATCCACCTGGCAAACTCATAACAATTACAGAAATAGTGTGAAACAATTTGTCAATTGTATGGGCACATGCAGTTTTCTTTCTTTCTTTCTTTTTAAATGTATGTTTCTTTTTCTAATTTTATTTATCTGTATTTTTTTAAATGTATGAATGCATTGCATGTATACCGCATGCCAGAAGATGGCATTAGATCCTATTACAGATGGTTGTGAGCCATCCTGTGGTTGCTGGGAATTGAACTCAGGAACTCTGAAAGAGCAGCCAGTGCTCTTAACCTTTGAGCCATCTCTCCAGTCTGGGGCACATGTAGTTTAAAAGAATAAACAGGCATGGGATGCTATCAGGAATTATCTGAGGAGTAAGGCTGATACAGATACCCTAAAACACTACGCCCTCCCACCCCCGATACAGACACCCTAAAACACTATGCCCTCCCCTCTCCAGCCCCACCCCCACCTACACACACAGGGTTCCAGTTTCTCCAGGAAACTCATGATGGAGCAGGGAAAGGTTACATACAGTGCAGGCTCCAGAGGAAGAATGTGTCTCAGGAAGAGCACTCGGTTCTGACAACTTATCTCACAGCTAAATGAATAGATGCATATTTCCTGGCCTTTGTCGTGTCTTTTCCCTAAAATTTAACCATTATAGTTTGCCCGTGTTCCTTTACCAGTTTGTTTCCTAACTCCTTCTGAGACAGAAAAACTAAGGCAGCAGCTTATATGCTGGTGATGCAGAGGCTCATGTTTAACTCCTTGACTACAACCCTCTCTCCTCCTGCTGCTGCCATCCACCTGGCTCTAAGTCATTCTCACTGGCAGCTCAGACAAGCCTGAACCTGTAGTGATACTCCTAACAGTGGAATAATAGGCATGGGTCACCACACTCAGCTCAAATTCCCTATTAAATTCTGAAATATAAAAGGGCTGTGCGGACTCTTACCTTGTGCTGGCAAATATTTTTTCTTACATTTTTCTACCTGGGCTCCTGAAGAAACATGACTCTTTTGAAATGGAATAGATGAATTCTATAATATGAGAGATAATTTTTAATATAACTGTTAGTCTACATTTCATGTCACTGAGTAAAATTAACTGAGCTAAGAGTTGTTCATCTGAACTCTGATTTACCACAGAAGGCCGAGTAAATTGGTGGCTGTCTATCTAGGAATGAACCCTACACCATCCCCCAACTCAAGACACACAACATGTCAATCAGTCTCTTCCTCCCTTTGGTTGATGAGGCCATCTGACACACCCCCATTCCCAAATCTGTCCCCGTTACCAGCACTGTCAGGCTCACCCCACCACCAATCTGCTGTGTCTAGTCTCAGCTAGGACAATCCCAGAAGTCGCCACCGTCAATTCTAACAATACCTTCAATAAACAGGTGCACAAATCACAAAGATTTAGACATGCCAGACAGTCCACTGAGTATTTCTAAAGAAGCTCGGGGGCCATGACTTGTACAGCTCCTTTCAACTGCTCTGGCCACACACAATGGTGAGCCATTCGGAGCGGTGGCAGTGTGGGGCTTTATCACACCCCTCTTACATCTCCTCTCCACTGGGAAGCTCCCATGAGAAAAGTACTGTGGAGGCAAGTGAATGCCTCTTTCAGGGTATTGTATCCTGTCTTTCCAAGTCATTCCTCTAAGCACTCAACCTAGTCAGTGTACACAGTCTAGAGCACACAAGATCCTAACATTCTGCTGATCCATGTAAGTTTGCTATGTCCTCCACTTTTGCCTTCAGCCTTCTGATACAGACTATGTTCATGGTTAATAACAGTCACTCTTACACATTGCAAACCTGCATCCTCCTCCCTTCACCTTTGTCACAATCTGACACTCCATCAAAAGAGCTCAACAACAACACCACTTATCACAAATGGTCTCCCACCCATGTGGCTCCCACTGCAGCCACAAACTATCCTTCCTTTCAGCTGTCCTCCTTTGCTTTCTATTGTGATAAAGACTATGGCCAAAAGCTGTGTGGGGTGGAGGGTATCTCAATCACAGTCCATCACGGAGAAGAGCTAAAGAAGGAACTCAAGGTAGGAAGTGAGGCAGAGATGGCGGAACACTGCTTACTAGCTTACTCTTCATGGCTTGCCCAGTTGGCTTGCTCATACTATCCAGGACCACCTGCCCAGCAGTAGCCAGGCCTACATTAGACTGGGCCCTCCCATATTAATCATTACTCAAGTAAATGCCCCCACCAACTTGCCAATAGGCCAATCTGATGGAGGAATCTTTTTAACTAAGGTTCCCTTGTTCCAGATGACTAGTTTTATCCATATACCTCCCTAGGACCTTTAGTTCCCACTCAGACAACTTCCCACATCTATCTTCTGCCTTCTCTTGCACCCTTTCAGCTCAGGTGAGTGTGATCCATTTCTCTGAGAAAGCTTTAGCACACTTCCTACCTGCTGCTACTATGCATCAACCTGGTATGGGCTTGCCTCACAACAGAATACATCTGGCCAGGGCCAGCCCTCCTCTGTTTTAGGGTGCTGCCCCAGCTATTCACCACTCCCTCCTGAGCAGTGTCCTCTTCACTGAGCCAGACTTACCTGTTCCTCTTCCTATCTAAAATAACAAAATCCTTACCCCCCAGCCACTACCCCAATCTCATCAACTAATATCAACAACTCTACAGGGCTATTGTGCTCTGTCCTTATCATCACTCTTCCCACCATCAGCACTCCAGGGAAAAGGGTCTTAATGGACTACACCTTTCTGGGCTTGGGAAATAGTCCAGCACAGCAGGCCACTCTGAATATCAACATACTCTTAGGACACTATGGCAGGCCTTCTCCCGCTGTGATCTCTGGCCAGTCACCCTTCTCGCTTGATCACTAAGCCAGCTCCTCTCCCCCAGTGCTTCATGAAGCACAAATTCTGAATGTATCAAGTGTCCTCCCAAACCTGCATTTCCCCTAACAGCAGTCCAGGGCAGCGTCTCTACACCATGGCTAGGTGGCCTGTCATGTTTACCTCACCATTCCTGAACACCATGGTTTGATAAGGCTGGTCCCCTTTGGCTCACGTATGTGAATACTTGGTCTCCAGTTGGTGAACTGTTTGGGAAGCACTAGAAGGGGTGGCCTTATTGAAGGAGGTGTGACACTGGATGGGTTTTCAGGTTTCAAAAGTCCACCCCTTTGCTCGAGGATCAGGATGTAAACTCTTACATACTCCTCAAGCACCATTCCTGCCTGCTGCCTTCGCCCCACCAAGATACTCATGAACTTTTAGCTCTGCAACCATAAGCCACAAATTAAATGCTTTTACAAGTGAAGTAACAGCAAAGTAACTAAGACAAGTGGTAAACTACACATCACACAGGATTCCCTTCCTAAACAATTAAAGTTGAATTAGAACTGCAATGCTCTTGATTTATGTAGTTATCACCCCTGAACATTTCCTGACTTTTCCATCTTGTGACAATCCTCCTGGATTTGTTAAACACTAACTTCTCACCCTTAGGACCTACCACTCCATTTCCTGGCTTTATGAGTTTAAACATTTACCATCACCCTGATTTGTATGAGTACAAACATTTACCATCACCCTGATTTGGCAAAACCAACTCCCCCAAACCTACCATGGAGACATCCTTTCTTGTGGCTGTCATGTGAGAGGCCTTAGGGCTACTCTCAATAGCTTCTGCTCTCTTCCAGGCATCCAGTCGGAATCTTTCCATTACTTTTAGCTCTTCTCGGAGGTCTGTATTCTCTTTGATTAGCATTTCTATCTGACTTCTGAGGCGGCCATGTGTGCTTGACCATTTTGTCTCCTTCCTTTTCAAATCTTCCTGTAAATCTGTTATTTGTTGTTTCAACGCCTCTCAAAAGAAAAAGTTACTAGAATTAATGTAATGGGAAAAGAGATGCATCAGTAAAACAAAATGCCAGCCCACCACAGACAGCAGGAGAGGATGCCTGCTCAGTAAATGACACTGGCTTTTTCAGGAGCTGGGACATGGAGGTCAGGTCAGGGTTCACCTTACACGGTCAACAATTAATGATTCGCCAGGAGACAGCAGAGCAGCTCTGAGTGTGACGTGAGGGAATGCACCTAACCTAACCACTACCTAAAGCAGCAGCAAAGAAAAGTGATATGAATTCTTGAGCCTGCCCTGAAAATAGACTGGTTGAAATCCATGAGTAATACTGTCCTAAGCTGGCAAGTGACCCCATGACTGCTCAGTCAGTTCCAAATTATGTTCCTTGTTCAATGCCCCACCCCTTCTCACTGTTGCACTTGACTAATCTTAAAAGAAAAATATTATTGGGGTGTAATGGTACACCTCTTTAATCCTAGCACTAGGGATGCAGAGGCAGGTGGATCTCTGAGTTCAAGGCCAGCATGGTCTACAGAGCAAGTTCCAGGATAGCCAGGGCTGTTACACAAAGAAACTCTATCTCGACCCCCCCCCCAAAAAAAAATTAATGAAAAGAAACTAATGTTAAGGAAATGATGGAGGAATGTGGCTCAGTGGTAGAGTGCTTGGCAAGCATGTACAGGGCCCTGGGTTAGCAACCCAGCAGCACAACAGATGAAAAGGAAGGAAGGAAATGAGGAGCTGGGATGTAGCTCAAAGGCAGAACACTGGCCTAGCATGTGTGAGATTCTAGGTTCAATCCCCAGGAGTGGAAAAAAAAGAAATGAGTTGTTCTAGATGGAGTAAATGGAGTGAAGAAACTGCTAGGCATGTCTATGAACAAAATATAAATGTATACATAGAAACCAAAACTAAACTCAGGACAGAATGTTATCAGTGATTTGAGAACTACAACAGAGAAGCTCAGAAAACGGCACACAACAGTATACCAAATATGACTGGCAGGTCATTTTACTGACTAAGAAAGACCCAAGAGCATGGAGTGACTGAGAGCTGAGCTAGGATAATAGAGCCAGCAGTGGAAGGGTGGAGAGATCCCCACAGGACTTATCAGATGTTTCAACAGAAGGCAAAGTGCTCATCTTGTACCCTGGAGACTAGTGTGAGGCTCACCTCACAAGGCTGAGACATGGCTTTCATAGACTGCCTAATTATTGTTAGTACCTCTGTTTCATAAAATTTAAAGGGAAAGAACACAGTAAAACTCATTCTGTGAGACCAGTATTACTCTGACACAAGTACACAACAAAAATTCTCATTTATGTAATTTTAGGCCCCATCTTGGGGATTTCAGGATACTCAGCCCTGGGATTTGAGCAGGCTAGGTAAGTGCTGACTTACATCCTTAGGTTTAAAAGTCTCAATAAAATATATGCAGATCAAATTAAATAATACTTATTATTTAATAAGTATTAAATAATACTTATTATTTAATAAGATGTTATTCTGTAAATATGTTTCTCATACTGGTTAATGAATAAAGCCCTGTTGGCCAATGAGAAAGCAAGATAGGCGGGGCTAGGAGACAAGGAGGAAAGAGGAAGTAGGAAGGAGGAGTCAACATGGAGAGCTCAGAGAGGTAGAACGGCAGCACCACTCTGGCTGGTAAGATGAGCCACGTGGAAATACTTAGAATAGTAGAAATAGGTTAATCATTAAGACAGAGCTAGCTGATAAACAATGACAGTAACTGGCCAACAGGATTGTATCAAATACGAGTCTCTGTGTGTTATTGAGAGCTGGCGTGGTGGTGGGACAAGACCATCGGCAGGGGGGAAAAACCTGCTCATAACAAATACTCTGATGCTATACAACATGACCAGGTTGATTTCATTCCAAAGATACAGGGATAAATAAACATTCAAATTAATAACTGCAATACAATACATAAATAGATTCAGGGACAGAAATCACAAGTTCACCTCAATGAACACAGAAAGCCTTAGACACTATTCAATATCCCTTTGTAATAAAAGCACCAAAGAAAGTAGGAACAGAAGCCTAGAGCAGCAATAAGACAAGAGAAACAAAAGTGATACAAATAAGGAAGAATTTCAGTTGTCTCTAAGTAGATAACATGGACCTATTCTTAAAAACCCTAAAGCCTCTACCAGAAAGTCTTCAGATCTGATGCATTCAGCAGAGTGGCAGGATATACAATCAATATACAAAAATCAATAATTAACTAATACATTAATCACATTCACTAATGGGAACCAACAGAAATCAGGAATACAATCTCAGTTACAACAGCTTTTGTGTGTGTGTGTGTGTGAGAGAGAGAGAGAGAGAGAGAGAGAGAGAGAGAGAGAGAGAGAGAGAGAGAGAGAGAGAGAGAGAGAGAGAGAGAGAGAGAGAGAGAGAGAGAGAGATCTTTAGTCTGAGTACTCAGGAGGAAGAAGCAGGTGGATCTCTGTGTTCAAGGCCAGCCTGGTCTATAGAGCGAGTTCCAGGACAGCCAGGGTTACACAGAAGAACCCTGTCTTGAAAAACTAAAAAAGTAAAAGTGATACAGCATGTAGACATGCCCTGTAGTTGCTGTAGTTACTGCCCACCTTACTGCATCATTGTAATGCACTCAATAAACCTTTCTTTTCTTCTGAAAAAAGGTAATTTATATTTTCATTATAAATGTATGAAAAAAATCTTTATCTCAGCGTTGCTGACTTTAAATCTACCTTTCTCTATTATTTTCCTTAAAATTTTTATTACATTAATGTGTGTGCATGTGCGTGGCATGCACATGTATACATGCAGCATGTGTAGAATCCAGAGGATAACTTCCAGAGAGTTCTCTCTCCTTCCACCATCTGGAACTTGACCATCTTACTGGCTCCCAGAGTGTGTTTTTGATGCCTTTTTCAAACATAGGTGGATACAACTGCATAGAATTGAATCTGTTCCAGTCTGTTTTTGTGCCTGTTTTTGTGTACATGACATCAGGTACTTCAGAACTCCCTGCATGGCTCCGTCTAGGATGGCTTTAGAGGTCTTTTGTGCTTTCATATGCACTTTAGTTTTAGTTTTTGTTTTGTTTTGTTTTCCTATTTCTGTTAAAGAACGGCACTGAATCTGAATGTTGCATTTGGTAATTCAGTCATTTCACAATATATTCTGGTGACCTGTGAGTGTGGGAAGTCATTTATACGTAGCCCTGGCAGTCCTAGAATTCAGTGTAGACCAGGCTGGCCTTGAACTCACAGAGATCAGCCTGCCTCTGCCTCCTGAGTACTGGGATTAAAGGTGTGCACCGCCCCCACCAAGCTTCTATATCACCCTTTAAGATAGAATTTTTAACAGTATGAAACTTTAACCTACTACATCTAATAAACTAATGAACCAAATGTAACAGCACTTCCCCTTACTTAAATAAACTAATAGAATCAAACACCTAGAGGACTAGGTACAGTGATGTGCACTGTGATCCCACTACTCAGAGGCTGAGACAGCACACAGTCTGTGTGGACTATGCAGCAAAACCCTGTCTTATAAATAAATACATAATAAATAAAACCATAAGTAATATATGGTGTATGTTAACCAATGCTGCAGGTGTGTAGATAAGATGACATTTGTGCAGATGACATAATGACATTGCCCCTAAGTGTCATGCAATATAGCAGAAGAAGAAAGAAAAGGCTAGAATCCACAACACTAATATGAAAAGAGTTGAAAGCAGAAGGTGAGCTCACATTTTATGTAGGAAATGATGGACAGCCATGTAAAATCATGGTGTTGAGAAGCTAAGGTTGTTAATTTAAAGTCTACTATATCTACTAGGTTTTTATACTTAATTAAATGAGTTTCCTTAGAAAGCTTTGCCTGTGTCAATGTAGATATAATCATCTGGTTTTCCCTAGGTTTATAGTTCTAATAAGAAATGCATTCATGGAGCTGGAGAGATGGTTCAGTGGTTAAGGGCACGGGTTGCTCTTCTGGAAGACCTGGGTTAGATTCCCAGCACACACATGGTGGCCCTCAACAATCTGTAACTCTAGTCCCAGGGGATCTGACAACCTTTTCTGATCTCCAGGGGCTGCACATAGGTAATGCACATACATTCATGCAGGCAAACACCCATACACATAAAAAAATTATAATAATAATAATAAAAGAAATGCACCCATTCTTTTTAACTGCTACTTTCCCCTGACCATGCCCATGCCCACCTCTAAGATGAATAGCACCATTACTTGCCTCCTCTTGTAAGTTTTGGAAATAAGCCCTAGTTAGTACATGGGCATAAATTACTGTGAGTGAAAAGAACTAGCAGCAGTCACCGTGTGACAGGTCAAAATGATGGCACAGCACTCAACTGGTGCAAGTTCTGGTGACCTTCTCAGAGTCAGCCACACGAATGCTCTGGTGTTGTGACACAGACACCCAGATCTCCCCACCCACCTGCTTCTAGAGATGGGTTCCGCCCTTTAGCCTTTTCTACCTCAGCCTTCTAAGAGATGGAATTTGTGGCACTCATGATACCCAGCTCACACTTTCTTTCTGAGACATCGAGTAATTCTAATGAGTTAACAATTGCCATCTTTGTTAACTCTGCCTATTGCATAGAATCAGAGATACCTGTATTTCCTCACGCTCCTTCTTATCTGGAAACGTCCTGGCTGCTGCTGTGTACTTCTCAAAGACTTTGCGTTCCTTCTGTAGTTTCCTCGTCTCCTCCTTTTTATACTCTTCTATTCGAGCCAGTTCTCTTGCCTTTTGTTGCTCGAAGTCAGCAATTTCTTTCCTATAACGAACAAGCCATGATGTCATGGGAGAGTCTCAGGATAATGATCCACGTGTACCCAAGTATTTGATACACACCTTTCTTCCTAGCAGTGGGTGCCACAGAGTAGATACAGGATCCCTTGAGTACAAGAGGACTCAACACTAGCCTGAGCAACACAGTGAGATCTCCGTCTCAAAACTAAACAAGAAGGCCCTGATGCTACATACTAAGGTCCTAATCACCAATGCTAAAAATAAAAGTAATAAAACAAGTGCCATCAAAATGGAACCCTGAGTCCACCTGAAAGTTACGGATCCAAGTGAATCCACCTACAATCCACTGGCCTCAAAGATTAGCTTTCCCTAACATTCACTCAGCAAGAACCTTCTAGGTACCCACTGTGAATCTAGAAAGTGGGACACCGCAGCCTCTCACAATGCAATGGGGGAAACAGACAACAGTGCCAGCAAGATGGCTCAGCAGGCGAAAGTGCTTGCTGCACAAATCTGGTGACCTGAATCAGATCCCATGGTGGAAGGAGAAAACGGACTCCTGAAAACTGTCCTCTGAGGCCAGCAAACTCTAGCATACAGACACTCCAAATATCTGCTGGCAAGGTTCATAATTCTCACAGGCTTATAATCCACTAGATACATAACCTGAAATCTGCACAGTAGTCTTGCTTTGGAAGATTTCCTGCCTCCCAGGAAGCTAGGATCTGAAATTAAACTGCTTTCTGGGTCAGAAATCCCAGTATACTCCCATCTCTGAAACCCCACAGACATTGTACTACACTGGCACAGGAGGTAGCTGCCTCAGGAAACAAAGCTTTCCCAATAGTGGCTGACCCAAACCCACAGAGTGCCCCACACTGTAGGAATGCAAGGCATCATTCCCAACCCCAACACACACTGATACACAGTAAGTGTGCCCTCTAAGACCTTGGGAACACCAGTGGCATATAAATTCATGCTAGTGTGAAGACTGAGGGCATCACCCTTACTGCCATCCCTCACCTGGCACAATAGGTACCTGTCATTAACTGAGCAGGCAAAGAATTCTGGCTGTAATGCTAGGGCTGTCGTCCCACTTCAGGGGCAATTGGTCTACAATGGTCTTAAAGGACACTACAAGCACTAGCATTGAGCTCACACTCACTGCAGTGGGCACTTCAAATGGAGGAGTGAGCCCAGACAGAGACCACTACAGAAAACCACAACTAACCAAAATGCAGAGTTGTTCACCCCAGTCCCAATGGACACATTTCCAAAACACTCCAGCAACCTGAACATTTCAGGAAAGGGGGCAGAAAGATGGTAAGAGGCAGAGGGTCTGGGAAGTCTGCTGTGAGGCTGTGTCTTCTAGTGATACTGGAAGCTATATCTACAAAGTCACCAACATGACTGACTACCCAAAACATGAGCTAAGCAAGGACAACACCAATAGACATGCCAAAGTAGACTGGGAAAAGCCAAGGTCTGCACCCTACACAAAGAACTAAAGACAACTAAGGCATGCTGAGAGCAGAAGAAAGGAAGAGCACACCAATTAGTTATCCAAAGCCAGATGGTCAGCTCTGAAAACATACATACTCGGAACATTATACAGACTGAGCAGGTTAGATTTAGGAATATTCATGGATTTGCATATACATATATGCATTCAATAACAATGAAAAAAGAGGCCATGGATTTGAAAGAGAGCAAGGAGGGGTATATGGAGTGTTTGGGGAAAGGAAAGAGAAGGGAGAAATGTTGTAATTAAACTATAATCTCAAAAAAAAAAAAAAAAAAAGGAAAGAAAAAGAAAGAGAATGAAGCCCACCATTTAGGTCTCCTCCCTCTCAGGTTAATCCATATACCAATTAAACACTACCCAGTTGTAGAAGGTATGAATGGAATGTTCCTACCATAATGGACCACCTGTAGGCCACAAAACAATCCTCAGTAATCCAAGTAAATAAAACCAGGCAAAGTACCTTCTCTAGCCAGAATAGAGTAAGTTCCAGAAATCAGTACAACCAAAAACTAGCAAGTATACTGGAAAAGAGTAAGTCTGAGTTTTGTCATTGTTTTTCTTTGTGGCAAACGGGGCAGCGGGTACAGATCTTAGTCTATCATTCTGTAACCCAAGCTAGTCTCACATCTGTGGCATCCTCCTGCCTTAACTTCCTCAGTGCTGGGATTATGAGTCTGAGGTACCACTCCTAGTCTTTTTGTTTGCTTGTTTGTTATTTCAGAGTTCAACCTATTTTAAACTTCAGTTGTGTATTTGTGATAATTCATGATTACAAAACACCTTTCTCTTAGAATGCTATAAAGGCATATCTCTCTTGGATGTGTAAGGTACAGATTCTGAAGTGTCCAGTTCCTGTACAAAGTGCTTGAGCAGTTTGTAATAGCAGTTCGCCATTACAAACAGTAATAGCAAAATAAATTTATAAAATCTGACTCTGTACGTATTGTTAAACTATAGAAAAATTAGTGCTTTTTTTTAGCATAACTGTGCAAATATGTCCTAACCTCCAAATTTTTTAATGATTGACTTCAATTTGTAAAAAATTTTGTATACTAAGTATATAATGCTATGTCAGTTTTTAAAGCTAAATGCCCATTTTAAACATTGCCTTCTATGCATATATGGGAAAGGATAAAAGTAAGCCACCTGTACTTCAAAAGTAGTGTTTATTTTAATGTCAACTGTTCAAATTAAAGCCAAACGATTTTGTGTGTGTGTGTGTGTGTGTGTGTGTGTGTGTGTGTGTGTGTGTGTGTGTGTGTGTGTTTCCTAGGGTCCTTTTCTTAAAACAATGCACTGTTTCTCTTTTTTAAATTCTTCCAAAGGATCTTGGAGAAAATAATGATAGGCTTGGGAGGTAATATGATGTATCTTTATGAAGTAACTGCTCTCAGAGTACAATGAAAACATGTGAGTGAATCACAGCAAGGCTGTTTTAAGCTCAGTTCTTTATGTGTCAAAGTGCTTTCATCTTACTAGACTCACTTTAGGACGATCTTGAGAGATGAGCTCATTGTAGTTAAGTGGTTAATTCAAGGCTATTCTGCTGTATAATGGCCCTGTCTAAGTCAGGGTTTCTATTACTGCAACAAAACACCATGATCAAAAAGCAAGCTGGGGAGAAAAGAGTTTATTTGGTTAACACTTCCATATTGCTGTGCATTACTGATGGAAGTCAGGACAGGAACTCAGACAGGGCAGGGACCTAGAGGCAGGAGCTCATGCAGAGGCCATGAGGGGTACTGTTTACATGGCTTGCTCAGTCTGCTTTCTTATAGAATGCAGGACCACCTGCCCTGGACCCTCCCTAACAATCACTAACTAAGAAAATGCCTTACAGCTGGATCTCATGACTGAGACTCCTTCCTCTCTGATGACTCTAGCTTGTGTCAAGTTGACACATAAAACCAGCCAGTACAGGCACTAATATGCTAAGTACAGGGTTGTCCATGATACTGTTGAATTTAGGAAAAACAATGAAGTGATAGACTAGGCGGAAAAAGTAAAGCCAAACAAACAAAAAGGAAAAAAAAAACCTCCAAAAAAAATCCTGCCAAGTGAAAGTCATAGTTTATAAAAGGGGATACCATAAATTTATTTAAAAAGCAACACAAGGATCCTCTGAATTCTTGTAGAGTATTAGATTAAATTAGTTCTGAGAGTTTTGAGGTACAACTTTTAGTGTTACTATAACTTATAAAATAAAATCTTACCAAAAAGATTTATACATTCTGTTACTGCCAACATAAAACCTGGATCCAGTGACCTAATGTGCACAAATGCACTTAATGTAAAAGCTAGAGTTTGGTCTGCCTGGCAGATATACAAACTAATGAAGTGGTGAAATTAAATGTATACCTATAACCCAGAATACATTACAAGGGGGTGTGTGTGTGTGTGTGTGTGTGTGTGTGTGTGTGTGTGTGTGTGTGTGTGTGTGTGTGTGTGTGTTCACAGCATGTATACCATGATAATCACTATGGTTTAACAAAGATAAAAGTTCCCTTCTACAACAGATGTAAGACCAAAATGACTAGGTTGATGTAAATGTAGAATGTTCAGTAAAGGGTTAATCGGGTTCACTGATTTTGGAAGATCTGACTGACTATCCCTGGCTGTTTAGACATGGAGAATTTGTACAGTTTGCACAGTGTCTTGGTTCCAGCTGATCAGAAGTCCTCACTCAATATTTTAAATAAATACTGATGTTTTTGAGCCACCACACTCAGATTTTTTTTTTTTTTTTTTTTTTTGTTTATTTGTTTTTGGTTTTAGCTGTAGTGGAGACTGAACTCAGGCCCTCACATATGTACATTCAGCCACTGACCAGCCTTGACTACATAGGAACAAAGAGAGAATGAGGAGAGAGGAGAAAGGTGTGAAGGTAGGTACTGCCTAGACACAGAATCAGACATGCAGAAGAAAATTCTGTGTAAACATAAACAAACGGGAGAATCAGATCTCAGTGGTGTTCGTGCCAACCAGGGAACACTGAGGACCAGCAGACGGTGGGTGGGGAGCACAGCCCACATGATGGGCTGGACTTCAGCCTTCCAGCTTCTACAAACACAGCTTTCTATTCAGTGACCCAAGTTAGGGGGCTTTGTTACAACAAGCCCTGGGAAGTGAACTTGCTGGCCAGTTGCCACCTGGTTCTTAACTACAAACTGATTTTTTTAATTTCAACTTATCATCTTACCACCAAGAATTTTCTTTTAATGTATTTGGCTAAACTGGGTCATTTCATTTAATTTAAAAAAATTTTGAGGCAGGGTTTCATGTAATCCAGGATGGTCTTGAATGCAGTATAATTGAAGGTGACCCTGAACTCTGATCTTCCATCACGTTCCAAATCCTGAGTTATAGAATCGTGGTGCCATACCTCAAGCTCATGGGTGCTGAGGATCCAAACCCAGGATTCTTCATGCATGCAAGGAAGCATTCTAGTAACTTAAGATATATACCCTTAATTAAAAATATATTGATGTAACAGTGCCTGGCACTGGTGGGGCACACCTTTAATCCCAGCACTTGGGAGGCAGGGGCAGGAGGATCTCTGTGAGTTCTAGTTCAGCCTGAGAAAGTTCCAGGACAGGCTCTAAAACAATACAGAGAAACCCTGTCTTGAAAAACCAAGTATGTGTGTATATATATATTGATGTAATAAAAATTTCTCCTCTTTTTCACTTATATTTATTTATATTTATATTTAAAAGTGATCAAAACTTCTAACATAGTCTTAAAGAAACAATCGCTGCATTTTCTCTTCTCATAGATAAAAACTTACCTCAGTTTTTCCAAGGCACTTTCTCGTTCAATTCGAAGTTTAGCTAAAGATGTATTTTCGGCTTTAAACTTTTCTATTTCTGATTCCAATTCAACAACTTTCTCTCTCAAAACCTGTGATCGAACACTGTCACCTATAAGACAGATGATGAACTCTGAGCTTTACAGAAGGCTCACAACCAAACACTAGCTATCTGTGAATACTACAGCCAGGGAGGTTTATCACTGAACCTGTCCTCATACTGCATAGCAAACAAACCAGACAGCAAAGGAGGGAACAAGGGAGGCCTAGCTTTCTGAAAAGAAAGCAGTTTAGTCTTAAGAAAGAAGGTGGACTGCTGCATGCCTACAATCCTGGCACTCAGGAAGCAGAGACAGGAGGATTACTGTAAGTTCAAAGACAGCCTGCTCTACATTGTGAGTTCCAGATCAACAAAGGACTGATATTACAGGTAAAAAGAAACTAACATGAGATCTTAAGGGATAATCAATACCCAAACCAAAATGTAAGCTTTATTGTTATATTATACCAAAGACACAGCTGGACAAGGGTGTATACCTGTAATCCTAGCATTCTGGAAAAGGAGAGGACAGGATTGTAAATTCAAAGGCAACCTGGTCAACTGTTCAACATCCTATCTCAGACATGGGGAGGGGGGCAAATTCAGATTTTCTTTTCCCTGATTAAGTTTGCCATTTTAAAAGTAGCTAAATTTTTAAAATATTTTTTTACATTAAGTTGTATGTACATGTCTACATGTAGATACCCACATGTGAGTGTGGTGCCCACTGAGGCCAGAGGCATCAGACGCCCTGAAGCTGGAGTTACAAACAGTGTGAGCCACCTAACCTGAGTGCAGGACCTTCCTTTGGGCCTCTGTAAGGACGAACAGCTATGAGCCATCTCTCCAGCCCCACAACACTGAATGCTTTTACCCCTCAGCTGCCGCAAGTAGCTCATCACTTAGTCCTACACTCCTGAAAGATACAGCTGGTCTATACAACAGAATTAAAGCTGGTGTAGACAGACCATTGTAATATATGTCCCTATGGTAATAAAAGTACATAGGAAAAGCACCCACAAGGAAAACCCCCAAGTGGCATGGAATTTACCTTTGGAAATTTTAGCTATTGCTTTGTTACATTTTCAAGCGTTCAAATGTCTTACAAAAAGTATTATTTTTATTTTAAACTGGTTAAATTATAACTTGTTTAGCTAGATATTTAGAGTTTTTGTGTATGTTAGAACAATTTTAAAATTTTACCTTAAACAAAGTGCAGGAAGAGATGACTCTGCTGTTGGGAGTATTTACTACTCTTATAGAGGATCTGAACTTGGTTCCTAGCACCGATTCAGGTGGTTCACAACCACCTACATATCAGCTCAGGAGATCTGATACCCTCTTCAGGCCTCCTCAGGCATCCACATAAATATGGCATATACATATTCTTTTAAGTGTCTTAAGTCATGGGAGAATCTAAGATGCATGTTTTCATCTCTGTAGAAATAATATTATAATAATATATCTTCATATATACACATTTCTATGTGTGGATTGCATAAATGGTATGCATGGTAATGTTTGTACCACCATAAAAGAGGGTATGGTCAAGTCTAAGGAAAGAAAAAAATTACAATTGTATAGCTCTCTCTCTCTCTCATACATTACAAACACACCACACCTTATCAATAATTTGGAATTTCTCAGTTTCAGTTCCTAGCAGCCAACTACAAGACACAAATATTTCATGGAAAACTCCTTCAATTATTTTTAAACGGCATTCCATTCTGAGTAGCAGCACAATGAAACACCAGTGTCACACTGAAACATCACCCTTCTATATATCCACAAAACTCGCAAAGTCACTCATTAGTCACTTAGTTAGGGTATCAGATCCACTGTTGTGGAGTTGTGATGTGTACATTTAAATAACCCTCTATAGCCCCAAAGGACAAGAGTGCGGTGCTGTTGACTTGATTTTGCCAAAACTACATGAAAATTATGCGCATTTTTTAAAAAGCCTAGCAGTGGCACATGCCTGTAACATTTCCTCATGCCTTGACTTACCTGGTGGTTGGTCTTGACTCAGGTTTAACTTGGGTTCACTTTCCAAGTGTGAATCTAACTTGGGCTTTGGTTTCAAAGAAGGGAAGAATTTCACCATCAGGTCGGATGGAGGAGGGGGGCTTCTGCTCCTGTCAGACTTGTTGAAGTCTTCTCCCTTCTTGACTGGTGCAACCTTCCTCTTTATTGTTTTGTCCAGAACACAGACCTCACTCTTATTGGGGTACTGTGTCTGGGGTGTACCACATATGGCCTCCTCTCTGAGAATAACGTTATGTTTAGATGAATTCTCCTCCAGGTCTGTCCAAGATCTTTCATCATCAAAGTCAATTTTACTCACATCTTGAGATGAGGAGAATCTTGATGGCTCAGACACTTTATTTTTCAGGCTTTTGGCTATGACAGACTCATCACTGCTGTACTCTTTCTCAGACAGATCCAGATCAGCATCTCTCCACTTATCTTCTTGAGACCCGGTGTCCCTAAAAGGTCCTTTAGCAGTGCAGACTTGTGGACTACCCTCTCTGCTGCTCAGAACCCTCTCCCCAGCCTCGGTGCATGGTTTAATGGTAACATCAGGCTGCTCCTCAGACTCAGTGCTGCTGTCACTGTCACTGTTGGCGACATCAGCATCACTTGCATCCCAGCGACTCTGATTTTCACAAGGGCTGGTTTGGAAGGCTTTCTGACTAATTTTACAGGACAGTTCCCTCAAACCATCAGGTGAGGACCCTGGGCCCAGTGGCAGGAGCTTGGCCTCACTCTTACTCTCACATGCAACATTATGGTGGGGACCCTCACTGCAGTTACTCTGCCCACTAGGACCCAGCTGCTGTGCCTTCTCCTGGTGCACAGCTTTGACAGGAGTAGAAGACATCCTGTGACCTTTGCAGATCTGTTGATCCCTTTCTAAGATTTTCAATACAAATGAGGAGTTACTAGAAAACGATATTTCATCAGCAGCCCGTTCCAAAAATAAAAATTCATCTAATTCCAAGTTTTCCTTTTCTTTTTCTAGTTCCCAATTCTCCATTTTTTTCTGAAGAGCAATGTCAAGGGACGATTCTGTCTCTTTCACCGGCTCAGTTACCAGGCTCTTAGAAGCCACACAGTCAACTGGCCCTGTGGAGAGAGGAACTCTCTCTCTGTCCCGGGCCTTGTTCCACACCTTGCAAGGAGAATCACAGGGCTTTATACATGCGGGTGCATTTTCCTTATTATTAGCTTGTACATTTCTTTCTAATTTGATCTGGTGTCTAAACTGTCCATCACATTTCTTCCCTGTCTGTACTTTCGGTCCTGGTGGAGAAAGACTTTCCCTCATATTGATCTTGGTCACTTTGGATCTCTGAGTGAGTGAGACAGAACCAGCCTTGGTTCTAACTTTACTGTCCTTTCTAACAATGGGGGTCTCTGCACACAGGTCTTTATTTATAAGAGCAGTTTTCCTCTGCAAGTGCTGTCTGTCTACTTGACACACCAACTGGCCCTCTGGTGGGCTCTGGCTACTCACTAGTTTACAATCTTTCCCTTTCTGAAACTTAGATTTAGCATTAGTAAACCTAGCTAAACCTTCTCCTCGCTTTAAAAATGGTTGCTTCGGCTTTGCTTTCATTGGCAATGGTCCTTCTGCTTCCTAAAGTAAAAAGACAAAATCCAATTAATGTGCATAGACAAGTGATCTCAGTAATTTCCAAAGCCAGTCGTCACTGAAGAATGACAAGTACTTAATGGGAGCAGCACTGACACTAACCCACAGCTGCTTCTGTCGAAGCTCTTGCTCTTCCAGACGAATCTGCTCTTCTAAGTAGTCCTCAAATGTCTGTTTCTTTTCTCTAATGGCAGCTTTGATAGGCCTAATTAAAAACAAATGACATGACACTCAACTTACAATGTATTTTATAGACTTAGTATTCTATATATGGACCTAACATACACAAGACCCAGGTTCAATCTCCAGAACAAAAAAAGAAAGAGTGAGAGCAAGGTCTGATGACACATGTCAATCCTAGCACTCAAGAGATTAAAGCAGGAGTCCGTAAGTTCAAGACCATTCAGCTATACAAAGTAATCAGGCCAGCCATGGCTACAAGGTAAAGCACACCAAGGACTTTCTTTTAAGCTGAACATAGTAGTACATACCTATGATCTCAGCAAGTTTGAGGCCAGTCAGAGCTACACAGGGAGAGACTCTGTCTCAAAAACAAACAGGGTTGGCAAGATGGCAACAGATAGAAGTGCCTGCTGTGCAAGCCCTATGACCACGTTCGATCCCCAGAACCCACAGTGGGAGTGGGGAACTGACTCCCCATACTTATCCCATGACCTCCACACATGCACTGAGGCACAGTGGGACACAGTGAGAGGGGTGTGGCAAGGTCACACTGTATATTCCAGGCTGTCTTCAGATTTGCTATGTAGCCTCCCTCAGTGCTAGGATTATAGGCTTGAGCCATAATGCCCAGCAGGTTGTGTTTGCTTGTTTTTAAGTGAGAAAACGTGACCTAGTTCTTCCAATATACTCTGTCATGGCTATTTGAACTGTCCTATTTCCCAACCAGGGTCTCCTGCTTAATAGTATGGAATGTCTTATGTCATAAACCTTATGCATGGAAACATTCCAGTGAAAACAACAAAGCATATATCTTTTCAACACAGTAAGGAAAACTGCCAAGTGGTTCTATTTCTTACTACTTTGAGCATGAGTCATACCTTTCTTCAACATTAATCACTTCTGAGGAAACTTCACTTTTTTGTAAGTTCACATCCTTCCCTTCCTGACTCTTCCCCATCCTCTTTTCCCAGCATGGTAAAACACCTTCTCCTAGAATAAAAATTAAGAACAATTTAGTTCAAAAATACAGAATAAAGTTTTACAACATCAGACAATCACAAGTTACTACATAGCAACAGGCCTTGAATTATTCAATGTAATCCAAGTGAGCATGAGCCCTGATCCCCAGCACTACAAAAACAAAAACAAAAAGAAAGCATTTATAAAAGAAAAATATAGCCATGTAGGCTGACATAGACCTGCAAGCCCAGCACCTGGAAGGAAGGTGCCATAAATGCAAAGCCAGCCAGGACACTATCTCAAGAAAGAAAAGAAAAAAATTAAAATTCAAGGATTTTAAAAAATAAGATAAATAAAAAATATAAAACAATTAAGATACATGACATTCTTCAAGAAGGTATGTTTTAACAAGGAGGGCTGTTTGCCAGGTAGTAGTTGAACACATCTTTAAATCCAACACTTGAGAGGCAGAAGCAAGGAGATGTCTGCGTTCAAGGCCAGTCTGGTCTACAGAGTTAGCTGTAGGACAGCCAGAGCTAAAGAGAAACCCTGTCTTGAAAAAAAGAAGAAGGGAGAAGAAGGGAGAAGAAGAGGGAGAAATAGGGAGAAGAAGGAAGAAGGGAGAAGGAGGGGAAGGAGGGGAAAAAGCATCTGCCCTTTCTATATCAATGAGTTACTCTAGGTTGGGAAGAAAATATTAGGCACAAAGGGAACTAATTCTAAATGCTACACACAGTCACTATTATTGTGCTGTGTTTTTCTATACAAATTACTAAAAAATTCATGAAAACATATTAAGTTTCAGAAATGTTGAAAATAACTTTTCCTCCACAAAAAGTATTAAATGGTTGTAGTTTTTGATGGTTAGTCTAATAATGATGATTACAGAACATACTATATTTTTTATGGTGAATAGGAAAAAACACAGTATTACATGATATTCATAATTGCGAAAGTGAAA
The DNA here is from genome assembly GCA_030556225.1 of Cricetiscus sungorus. Taxonomy (NCBI): domain Eukaryota; kingdom Metazoa; phylum Chordata; class Mammalia; order Rodentia; family Cricetidae; genus Cricetiscus; species Cricetiscus sungorus. The sequence continues at coordinate 3,207,934 of JANBXA010000741.1, forward strand.
AAGGAAGGAAGAGAAAGGAAGAAGGAAGGAAGGAAGGAAAGAAGGGAGGGAGGGAGGGAGGGAGGGAGGGAGGGAGGAAGGAAGGAAGGAAGGAAGGAAGGAAGGAAGGAAGGAAGGAAGGAAAAGACAAGAAACATGGCTGTTATTTTTTCTTTTTTAATTGGCTGGACTGAGGAGATGGGGCAATGACTAAAACTGTGACCATCAACCAGGCGGTGGTGGTGCACACCTTTAGTTCCAGCACTCAGGAGACAGAGGCAGGTGAACTCCTTGAGTTTGAAGCCAGCATGGTCTACAAAGCAAGTTCCAGGACAGCCAGGACTGTTACACAGAGAAATCCTGTCCCAAAAACCAAAACAAAATAAAAATGCCCTCTGGCCATGCTAGCATGAGGACTCAAGTCGATCTCCAGCGCCCCTGTAAGTGATGCATGGGCATGGCGACATGTCTAATAATTCCAGCCTCAGAAGGCAGAACTGGCCATACTAGAGAATCTGAGTTTGGTTGAGACTCTGCCTTAATGAATGAGATGGAAGAGTGAGGATGGTTTCCAGCATCAACATTGAACCTCCCTATGTACATAAACACACACATGCATGCACTCCCACATGCATATACATTAAAGTGGAAAAAGAAAAGTAAAAGATTAGCTAGAGGAATATAGCACAGTGATAGAGCAGTGACCTAGGATGTATAAGGTCTGATTCTATCCCTAGCCTGCCTGCCCCCTCCCCATCTCTATCTCTCTGTCTCTGTCTCTCTCTCTCTCTCTCTCATGCACAAATGCACGCTCACCGAAGACAGAAGACACAGGTAGTGAAAATCCATCAGAAAAGCCAAGTGAGCTCCAGGAGTTTGTTACCATCGAACAGTGAGACCAATTCTTTGGCAGGAATGTGTCTTGTTGGTGGGAACACAGAAGTTTAACAAAGACAACCCAAGTATTTATTACGTAACAGTTCCCATTGCAAACCTCTTCTCATGTCACAGCTGACCTGCAGGTCATCAGTTCTCACCAGCCAAAGCTATCACAATGTTAAGCTCTCCAAAATATAATCCATGTAGAACTCACCACCTCCCTCTACCTCTGAAACTGGAGCAGGCATGAGCATCACGACTGTTCTTAGAATATCAAATTCTGGCCTGGCGCAGGGTCAGTGGCCAGCAGTGTATGAGACCTTACAATTAGAGTAATAGGATGGAGGAAAAAACACAGAAAGGATGGCCACAACTCGACAACTGTTAGTCACGTGACTCACCTGAAGGATGGTTATGGTTTTCTTCCTTTAAATCATTTTTCTTTACATGTGCTTCTGGATATTGTGACTCATAAAACAAATCAGAGGCATTTTTTGAAGTTAAGACAGAGTCTTGCTGAGTAGCTCTACAGAAATTACTTTGTTCATCGGGTAAAATGTTGGAAGCATGGAAGTTTTCTTGGGTTGGATTTGCGTAGTTATGTGATGGCAGAAAGGGGGTGGCTTTCTCTCTTGAGGCTAAATTTCCTGGAGATCTATACTTCAGGCTCTGGTCATCAGGCAGTAGTGTACCTTACAGATAAAAAAAATCAACAAGACTGAGACCACCCTACAATACTTTGACTTTTATGCAGTAGTGATCCCTCACCCCACAGTTTCCAAAATAATAAGTCTTTTTCTCCTTATTAGTACATTGTTTAACAAAAGTACAAAGTTTCTACTCAAAGCAAACAAATGTCACATAATTTAAGGGTACAGAATATACTAGGTTTTCTACACATAGTGAAGATGGCACAGTTGCAGTACACCTAGCTCAGAAGGTGCCATTCCTATGCCATCTGTACAAATACCATGACAGCTGTCAACTCTGTCCAGAGACAGGCAGGCACAGGAGCAAAACAGTGCAGTGATTTAACAGTCTGGGCTGTCATTAGTTACTATGACCAGAGACTAATCACCTCTCCTTCAGATTAACCCTAAAATTTTGGTATTGTTGGATAAAGAAATTATTACTGACTTTTTAATCTCTAAATGTAGTTACCTTTGTCTATTTTGTTTACATCTCAGCTGTGTGCCTCTAAACATCACTTCTCAGAGGATAAAAGGCATACCAGATGCTCTGTCTGCTCTACCAGCCCCTGAAAGCCTGCTGCCTGCCCTGTTCACCTAACCCTGGGGTAAAGACACATGGAGAAGTGTTTAATAAAACAGTCACTGCTGCTGGAATGCAGCTCAGTTGTCAGAGTGCTTACCTAGCATGAATCGGAGTCTGTGTTTGATCCCTACCACTGCATAAAACCAGACACAGCACACATGATGAGGTAGAAAGATCAGAAATTCAAAGTCATCCTCAGCTTTATACTGAGTTTAAGGCCAACCAGGGATATATGAGTCCCTCTGTCAAAAATCAAAGTAATCACCGATCCCCATTATGTATCCACTTCATCCTTAGCCCACATCTAAAACAAGAAAGTGAGGTAGTACACCATTAGAATGTCACCTTCAACTTTCCATTATCCCTCCCACACACACTCCACCATCTAAATATTTTAAAGTAGCAGACATCCCAGCTGAATCTAAAGAAGTCCTTGATAAAGTATCCCAGAGTAGATATTTTCTAAGTATGACCTATACACCCCTAAAGATCTTCAAGACCCTCTTAGGAAACTATCTAGTTAAAACTATTTTTATAAATTACCTATTGGTAAAGCAAAGGCAAACTAGGAAACTGCTGGAATCTTAGTTCAAGGAAGGACAGCAGTACTGTGTTAGCAGTCGGTGTTTACCACCACTGTGCATCACAGTTTACAAGAAGCTATAGCCAAGCTTCATAGTGCCCAAAGATACTATGCAGGATGCTGAGGGAGCCAACTCATCAAGTGCCTTAGCCAGTGCTGGGTACACTATACTACACAATGAACTGCCAGGCAAGAGTGGAATGACTGTTAAGAGTCAACTGTTTTCTTATTGAATTTTCAGCCTGCTCCACAACAGGGAACTGATCTGATAATAATGTAAATCTGGCCAAAAGCTCGTGGCTGAGGAGGTTATAGCTTCTAAAAATAAACCTACTACTGCTATGTTGCTAAATGGCTACTGGGAAAAGGAGAGCCAATTTTCTTTCCTTTCTTTTCTTTCAAGAAACAGTTTCTCTGTGTAACAGCCTTAAGTGTCCTAGAACTCACTCTGTAGACCAGGCTGGCCTCAAACTCAGAGATCCACCTGCCTCTGCCTCCTGAATGCTGAGATTAAAGGCACGTGCCACCACACAGGAAAATGATTTTCTTCAGGCATGTGACCCTGGTAGGTTACCCATGTTCAGTAGACAGCCCCATCTTCTTGCATATACAAGACTAACTGGACTCAGTGAGTCATGAAGGGTGTGTTGAGTGCAGTCAGGTGGAGTGTGTGTGTGTGTGTGTGTGTGTGTGTGTGTGTGTGTGTGTGTGTGTGTATGTAATTCCCAAATAATAAATTTAGGGCCAGTCTGGTCATCACAGCAAGTTCCAGGCCAGCTGGGGCTATAGAATGAGATCCTGTCTCAAAATAAATAAGTAAAAATAAATGAATAAATGAATAAATATAAATAAAGGAATGTCCTCAAATATAAAAAATTAATTTTATTAAATCTCAACCTTGAACAGCAACATTCATAAGCCATGCCTACCGCAAACTAAAAAGGGGCTGTGCAATTGAATAGCAGACTCGCCTCACCCAGAGAACATCATTTTGACTTATGAGAATGAATGGCAGGCAAAACACGATTATTTAACCTTGTGTTTTTGACACACATTTTCTCAAAAACAGAGGTTGTGACTTCAAACAAAAGTATTTGTTGATAGAGACATAATTTGGCCTTTCAAGGAAATTTAATAATTCTAAAAACAGCTGCCACAGTGAATCCAGCAGCTTTACATACTTCAAGACTTTTAAGACTGAGTTCATGGTAATATTAACACAAGCAAGTGTTGTTGTTATTGTTACTGTTTTGAAATAGCTTCTCACTGTGTTGCTCTTGCTGTCTAGAACTCACTATGTACATCAGGTTGGCCTTGAACTCACAGAGATCTGCCTGCCTCTGCTTCCCAAAGACTAGCATGCACCATTATGCCTAGCTACATACATTTTTTTATACTGTATGTGTAGCGTGTATGTTTTCCGCCAGCCCACCTGGTCCCGCCGCAACGCCAGCCCCCAATAACACGCAGAGACTCTGTATTTGATATAAGCTGTTGGCCAGTTACTATCATTGTTTATGGGCTAGCTCTGTCTCTTAAGGATTAACCCATTACTACAATTCTAAGTATTTCCACGTGGCTTATCTTACCAGAGAGCGGCAGACCCGCATCTGCTCTCTCCAGGCTCTACATGCTGACTCCTCCTTCCTACTTCCTCTTTCCTCCTTGTCTCTTAGCCCCACCTATCTTGCTTTCCCATTGGCTCAACAGTGCTTTATTCATTAACTAATATGAGAAACATATTTACAGAATAACATCTCCCATCATGTATGTGTTCTGTCAATGTTCTGAAAAACCTATATAACTCAATGAATCATTATTTTTTGGATGGTCAATGCACTAGATCATATATTAAAAACAATCTGTTCAAAATTTATAGATAGTAAACTCATTTAAAATGTGAAAAGCTCATTGATATAGTTTTAGATTCCATGCCAGGAACAGCCACTAACAAAAGACCTCTTGCCTAGTATACAAAGAGGAATATCCACATTATCTGAAAAAGATTAAAAATATTCCTTTCCCCCTAATAACGTAGCCATATAGAAGGTAAATTTTTTTTTTCAACTACTTTCCTAAAACAGTATCTTTCAGGAGACCAGATGTAGAAGTAGGTGAGAAATCAGTTGACTTTTTTTTTTTTTCTTTGTTTTTTGAGGCAGGGTTTCTCTGTGTACCTTTGGAAACTGTCCTGGAACTAGCTCTTATGGACCAGGCTGCTCTCCAACTCACAGAGATCCAACTGCCTCTGCCTCCTGAGTGTTGGGATTAAAGGTGTGTGCCATCACTGCAGGGTCAGTTGACTTCTTTTAATTAAAAAAAGATATATAGTCTTTTGAGTAGATGCCCAAAAATGGTATAAATAGATCTTATGATAGATCAACTCTCAACTTTTTGAGGAACCTCCACACGATTTCCAGAATAAGCCCCCACACATAAACTAAAAGCCTGGTCACCAACTGGTGACTACACTGAGATTTAACAGAACTTTTAGGAGAAGAAGCCTAAAAGTGGAAAGGAATTAGGCTATTGGGGGTATCCCTTTGAAGAGGACACTGCCTCCCAGCCATCCTGAAGCAAGCAGCTCCCCATTACCTACTCCCACCACAGCAAATGAAGCTATCAAAGGCCCACAGTAGCAAGACCAGGCAACATGGGCTGAAACCTCACAACAATGAGCCAAATAAGTACTTCTTCTTTTTGCATTGTTTATCTGAGGTATTACATCACAGCAATAGAGGGCTGACTTACATCCTTTAAAATAAAACAGTCTTTGGTGTCCTCAGTTATTTAAGAGTGCAACTGGAGAGAAAGAAAGAGAATATGACCATAATACAATGAATATACATGTATGAAAATGCCATAATGAAATCCACTATCTTTAATGAAAAATTGAGAAGAAAGTAAATTAGACCTTGTCTCAAAAAAAGACAGAGAGATGGATTTTGGGTCTTGAGATCACAAAGTCTAGAAACCAGTTCCCTGTATGACTCAGTAATACAGTGTATGCTTAGCAGGTACATGGCTCTAGGTCTAACCTCCAACACCAAGAAAAATAAATAAGTAAGTTCAAAATTCAAAAGCAGGGCTGGAGAGATAACTCAGTGGTTAAGAGCATGGGCTGCTCTTCCTGAGGACCTGAGTTCAATTCCCAGAACCCACATGGTAGCTATCAACTGTCTATAATTTCAGATCCAGGAAAGCTGCTGCTCTCTTCTGGCCTCTGCAGGCACTGCACACATTAGTGCGGAGACACACATCTAGCCAAAATAACCATACACATAAAATAGAAATAAATAAGTTTATTTAAAAAAAGAAATTCAAAATTCCATTATGTCAAAGCTAAGTGTTCCAAACTGTATAGGGCTAGATCTTATAATAGTAACTGCAATCTGCTATCATTCAATCATGTCTGTACTTTATAGTAAAATATGTCACAGCCTATTATTTAAATTGTTTTTATTATTCACAGATTCTACAAAGCAATTATAAACTATTCGGTTATTTTAAGATAAGCTAAGTATGGTGATGCACTTGAGAGGTGGATCTCTGTGAGTTTGAAGCCAACCTAGTCTACATAAAGCAGACCAGATCAGTCAGGGCTACATAGTAAGTTCCTGTTCTGCAGACAGACAGACAGATGATAAATGATAGATAGATAGATAGATAGATAGATAGATAGATAGATAGATAGACAGATAGATAAACAGATTTAAAAAAATCCATAGGCTTTCAAAGAAAAAAAAAAACAAAACAAAACAAAAAGCATCCACATTTCTTACTCCCCCAACCCTCAGTATGCCAAGTGCCCTTTACCCAGGCACTTGGCATACTTGTTTGGCACACACTTCTTTTTCTCTGTATACTCAGTGTCCAGCATAATATCTGAAAGAAATAGGCACTTCCTGAACCTCTAAAATATATGTCTCTTACAGGGTAGTACCAGATCATTGCTTTCACTTGTGAAACATGATCCATTGGCAATGCTATCTGTCTTTGTTAGTGTTTCTATTGCTGTGATGACACCATGACTGGGGCAACTCATATGAAGGAAAACATTTAATTAGGGCTGCCTTATAGTTTCAGAGGTTTAGTCCATTATTGTCATGGTAAGAAGCATGGCAGCATGCAGGCAGGCATGGTGCTGGAAAAGGAGCTAAGAGTTGTACATCTTGATCCACAGGCAGCAGAAGATTATATGCCACACTGAGCATAGCTTGATCATATGAGACCTCGAAGCCCACCCCAACAGTGACATGCTTCCTCCAACAAGGCCACACCTTCCTACAGGCAAAGCATTCAAACACATGAGTCTATGGGGGCCGTTCCTATTTAAACCACCACCTCAGATAAGAATTTACACAAGTACAGGGACAAGAGATGGTTCAACAGTTAAGAGCACTGGCTGCTCTTCAGGAGGACCTGGGTTCAATTCCCAGGACCCACATGGCAGCTCACAACTGTCTGTAACTCCAGCTCCAGGGATCCAACACCCTCACACAGACATAAATGCAGGCAAAACACCAAAGCACATAAAAGAAAAATATATTTTTTAAAAATGTACACAAGTAGAGCTGGGGATATAGCCTTATAGGTGGAGCATTTGCCTAGCATGCACGAAACCCTGGGCTCAGTCTTCAATACTGAATAAGCTAAGCATGGTGGTACACACCTGTAATCTCAGCATCAATACTACTTACTCCACGCACACTAATAAACACAGATGATAGGGAATTTGCTTGTCCTCAGTCATGACTGAGGATGTTTTGTTACTATGGAAAGAGGTCAGAAAAGCTTTCAAGTTTTCAAACTACTGCTCCAGATTTACTTTATTTTTTTCCCATTTCGGTTGGCTCTTTTTTTTTTTTTTTTTAATTTAAATTTGAAATAAGGTTGTTTTACCTGTCAATCCCAGTTCCCTAACCTCTCCCATTCTCCCCCTATTACTCCCACCAAACCCCAGCCCATCCCCTTTCTGCTCCCCAGGAAGGGTGAGGCCTTCCATGGGGGATCTTCAAAGTCTGTCATATCATTTGGGGCAGGACCCTGGCCCTCCCCGGTGTGGTGTGGCTAGACTGAGAAAGTCCGGATTGACTTCAATGCTGTTTTCTCTGATGGGCTCCTGAGCTTTCTGTGAACAGATGCAGCACACAAGAGACCACTGCCACCCTAGGAAACACATGACTCTGCAGTCAGGCAAAGTGGGCTCCAGTTTCCACGCACCAGCCAGGAGCTGGACACCAGCAACTCTACACATAACTTAGCATTTCTCCTCCTAGGTTTTTTCCCCCTACAGTGAATGAATGCTGGGAGGTAGCTCAGTAAGCACGTGCTTGGCATGTGAGTGGCCCTGGGTTCAGCCTGCAGCATCATGTACACATGAGAATGCCTGCAAGCTTGGCACATACACTCCGGGATGCAAGAGCGTCTCTGGTCCCAGCATTATATTACACCATCATCTCACATTCGTCTCCCTGGCCCTGAAGAAGCTGGAGCTTCCAACCTGTGACAGAGCAATGTAGAAATAATCTGCCAAGCAATGAAAGGTAAGAAGTTTGTGTAACTATGTGTTATTGTATTGACCATGTATAAGCAAGACATACCTGGAAGCGCGTGCTGCCTGGACACCATGCCGAGCAGCCTCTCCTGCTCCTCCATGAGCCTCTGCAGCTGCTCCAGCTGCTGCCTCTTCAGCTGTGCCTGCTTCCTTTGCTGTACTTCTTTCAGCTTGTTAAATGCAGAATCATAGAATTACACCCCATGACACCCTTTACTCTCCCTTCCCAGATCGTCCCTGGCAACTTCAGAAAAACAGCCCCCCCCAATAAATAAATCTGCCACAACACTAAAATCTAACTTCTTCTAAAGGAAACGATATCGACATCTCAAATAAGAGATGGGAAAAACAACTCCTTCCAGTCTTACAAGGGGGTGGATATCAATTAGTTTCTAATATTTGATCAACCATTTCTAACTTCATTTTTACCAAACAAGGTGCCAATTTAAAAATATAAATTTATCTTAACCGCTACATTTTGTATATGTGTATGAACTCAAGTTAATGTTTGACATTAGACAGAAGACAAAATCTGAAATTTTGCGGATTCAGAGTAAAGGAAAACAAGATAACCAATAATACAATGCCTATAATGATACAAACATCTATCAGGCCAAACCCTACCTGTTCCAGTTTTTTAAAGAGTGGGTTTTTATTGGCCACTTCTTGGAGTTCACTCGAAAGATCAGGCAGAAAGTCATTTTTGTTATCTTCCTGGTACCCAGAGGCATCCTGACATGACACTATTGGCTCCTTTTTAACCAAAGGAAGGACTGCGTGGGAGTCTTCTGGCTGTAGTTTATAAGGTCCTCCAGCCTCCTGTTCCTCATGGAATGAATCCTCTTCACTACTAATGCTGAAGCTGTTTGGAAAGTGGGTGGCTTTAATAGGGAAGCTGGTAGAGACATTTGTAACTGCTTGCTTCTCATCTGCTTCCAAAAGAGGAAATCCTCGATTTAGTATGACCCCGGCCCGAGAAGGACTGGTCATCCACTGTGTTAGGAAGTTCTGTCCACTGTTCAGTTCTGAAGAGGTTGGCATCAGGAACATTTCAGTCTAATGACCCTTCTAAACACCAGAAAAATCCTGAACATCTACTGACTTCCAGCACTGTAAAAAAGAAAGCCAACAATGAGCATTCATTAAAACTGCTATATATATATGCTCTGCCCAAAGCAGCCCAAGCCTTGACCCAGCACAAAAACTAGTATTCAATACACAGAAAACTTTAACAAAGGATCACAAGTTGGTTCAGTGGTAAAGGTGCTTGACCCAAGCCTGTGCCATGAGTTCA
>JANBXA010000741.1:3220000-3460000 GCA_030556225.1 Cricetiscus sungorus
CCCCACAGAGTAAGACCCTGTCTTAAGAAAGACAAAAACAAAAACAAAAGAAACAGAAAAACACACACACACACACACACACACACACACACACACACACACACACACACACACACACAGGGCTGGAAAGAGGACTCAGTAGTTAAGAATTCTTACTGCTCTTCTGTAAAACCCAAGTTCTTTTCCTAGCACACATGAGGCAGACAGGTCACAACCACCGGTAGCTCCAGCAGCAGGGAATCTGATACCCACTTCTGATTTCTGCCAGCATTTGAACTCATAGGGCACACATCCATTACACTTATACACATACACATAAATAAAAATAAAAACCTTATAAAACTATCCAAGAGCAGGGCGTTGGCTCATGCCTTTAGTCCCAGAACTCGGGAGGCAGAGGCAAGTGTATCTCTGTGAGTTTAAGGCCAGCCTGGTCTACAGAGCTAATTCCAGGACAGGCTCCAAAGCAATAGAGAGAAGCCCTCAAAACACCAAAAAACAAACAAACAAAAACACTATCCAAAACATACTGTTAATCACAAAATACAGAACAATGTGTATTTATTATATGAAATACAGACAGGCTGGAGAGGTGGCTCAGTGGTTAAGAGCATTCATTGTTCTGGCAGAGGATGTGAGTTCAAGTCCCAGAACCTACATGGTGATTAAAGGCCATGCAAAACTCCAGTTCCAGGGGATTAAACACCCTCCCCTGACAGCTGAAGGCACTAGTCACACAAGTGCTGCACATACATGAAGTTCACCATTGAGGGGGCAGAAAAATCAAGTTAAACAATTCAGGGCAGTGGTTAGCTTTTGTCAACTTGACTAAACTAGAAGAGTCACTTGGGGAAAAGGAACCTTGCCTGAGGGATTGCCTCCATCAGACTGGCCTGTAGGCAAGCCACTGGGTGCACTGTTTTGATTAATGACTGATGTGGGAGGGCCCAGACACTGGAGGCAATACCACCCCTGAGCAGGTGGTTCTGGGTTATACAAAACAGCAAGCCATGAAGTGAGCCAGTAAACATCACTCTTCCACCCCCTCTTTTCCAGCTCCTTCCCTGGCTTCTCTGAATAAGAGACCCTAATTGTGAGCTCAAATAAACTCCTTCCTCCCCAAGTTGCTTTCATTCAGTATTTTGTCACAGCACAGAAAACCAAACTAGAATACCAAGAAAGATAGAGGCTGGTGCTTCCTGGGAAAGGGCTCCTGCCTTCAGGGAGTATAGACACTGTGTTATACGATTAAGAGTAGTAGACATTAACTGGCTGACTGTATCCAGTATCTGTTAATCCTGAATACTCATTTCTTATAAATCTGTAGTAAGAAGGCTAATCCTAATTGTTTTTACATTAGGAACCTACCTAAAAGGTAGGGATTTCTCAGTCAACCTTGGTGAAATTTCAACATCCTTAGTATGAATTTTTAATAAATTTTTACTAAAAAAAAAAAAAAATCCATCCTTAGTATGGATATTTTAAATTCCAAACTTCAGGGCTCACCATGGAACCCCAGCACTGAGGCAGGAAGCTGTGTGAGGACTGTCTAGCTACAGTGCAAGTTCCAGAAGACAGTGTGAGTTAATGTAAGAAACTGTCTTAAAAACAAAACAAAACCTCCAGAGCTGGATAGATGGCTCAAAGTGGGTAAGTGCTTACTGTGCAAGCCTGACAACCTGAGATGGTCCCAGAACCCAAAGGTGAAGGAAGAGTATGTTCCCTAACCTCCATGCAGGAGACATGACATACACAAAACCAACAAAATCATACACAGTAATAATGCTTTAAAACAGTAATCTATAAATGAAGAAAAGTCTAAATTTAAAAAGTAAACAAACTGCAGAGTCACTCTGCAATGTGAAAATCATCAACAATTCCCTACTACACTGACAAAAGTGTAATGTTGGTTTAAGGCAGCATCTTAACAATTTACACTTACACACACACTCCTTTTTTAAAGCACTAAAACTTCTGTACCCTTGCAACAATTCCATTACTGTGATCCTGAAAATATACTTACTGCCATTTTTAAGTACAGAAATATTGATTCACAATTGGGCATCATTCGAGTTCCAGGCTAGCCTGTACTACATAGCAAGCCCTTGTCTCAAGAATGCCAAAAACGTTCCCCTTAAAACTGCTTTTCATTACTAATATGAAGGCCTTAGTAAACCACAAATAACAGAATGTCTTAAACAGTATATTATGTAGACTCAGACATTAAAATGTGAAGTACAGCCAGGCGTTGGTGGCACACATCTTTCAATCCAATCACTCAGGAGGCAGAGGCAGGCAGATCTGTGTGAGTTCGAGACCAGCCTGGTCTACAAAAATCTAGTTCCAGGCCAGCCTCCAAAGCCACAGAGAAACCCTGTCTCGGGAAAGAAAAAAAAAATCTGAATTACAAAGCTGTGGGCATTACCATAAATTAACCATACATCGATAAAGCTGTCTCTAAAAACAGAAACCAAAAAAAAAATTTAAAAATCGACTAATTGAAAGCTTTCACATCTTTAAAGCTATCTTGAACAAACCATAAAATATGTGCACTGGAGGCGGAGGAAGATACGAAGGGACAATTCAGACCCTGAAAACTTTCGGCTGACAGGTCCGCCTCCCCCAAAGCACAACTCTTCTAGGAAGCAACAACGCTTTTGGAGAAGCCCGGATGGACTCTGCAGGACAGCAAGCGGCGCCACTACAACGGGCCCGGCGAGACAGTGTCCCCTGCGCGGGTCGCCAGAGCTTCTTGTCCGCCTCACCCACAGCAGAAACACCCAACACCCTCCCTGGAGGGGCGATCTCCCGGGTGCTCCGAAGAACAAAGCGGGCTCACAAGCACCGAACCACCACCGCCTGCAGGCGCCTAGACCTCCGCGCCACGCCAGCCCGAAGCCCGAGCTGGCCTCTCAGGAACCGGGCGACGGACGGGCTCCTCCGCTCCTTTCGCCCACCAGTTACCGTTCCACGAAGACCCAGCCGTTCAGACCTCTCCAAACCAATGACACAGTCACCATCGAGTAGCCGCAGCATTTACGAATGAGCCGCCACAACCACCGCGGCGGCCAGAGTCCCGCCTCCTGGACTGTCCCCGCCCAGCCCCGCTCCGATGACTCTTGGGAAGTGTAGTTCCTACGGCCCCTGTGAGCGGGCGCATAGACGCCTCGAGCACACGCAAACTACAACTCCCAGTAACACCGGCACAAACGTTGCTAGGGGATGCGCTTTGCGCGCCCTTTTGCGGCGGGCACTGGTTAACAGATAAATTGTTCCGGGAGTCCTGACACCTGCACTAACAGAAGATGTATACCCCGGTGCCAGGACCGTGGAAATTCAAACCTAACCTAAAGATGACAGGTTTGGAAGAGTATTGTTGCCTTCGCTTTCTCTTTCGATGGATTTGACTTAATAAAGGCCCGTTTTAAAAACAAAACACAACGGTGACATTGATTAGAAGCCTAATTAAGTGAAGATAACCCGGAAAAATTCACTCCGGAAATAATCATCTAATATGTGGGTAATACGTGCCTTGACAAAGTGTGTTTATTCTGTATTTAAACATAATATAGAATACTGAAAGTACAGATATTAAAATATGTAGAATCCTGAGCTCAGATTTTGCTACTTGTATTGCCACCAGAGGGCTTCCGGAATACAGACATGACCCTTTAATATAGTACTTCACATTACCACAGTGTAGCCAGGATTGAACGAGTGTAGATTGAATAGCAAATACTTTTTTTTTTTTTTTTTTTAAGATTTCGCTTTTATTTTTAGGTTACTTTTACTTTATGTGCGCACAGGTTTTGCCTGCATGTGAGTATAAACCCCACATGTGTGCCTGGTGCCTGTGGAGGTCAGAAGGGGGAATCGGATCCCATGGAACTGGAGTTGCAGGTGTTTGTGAGCTACCATGGAGGAGCTGGAACTGAACCCAGTCTTGGGTAAGGGCAGCAAATGCTCATAACCACTGAGCCCTCTCACCTAACCCTCTTCCTCCAACCAAGTGCAGTCTTTAAAGAACTCACGCAAGGGCTCAGATGTAGCTCAGCTGATCAAATGCTCTCCCAGTGCGCACGAGGCCTTGAGTTCTTTCCCCAGCACTGCATAAAGCAGGTCTGCTGGCCAGGCTGAGAGGGAAAGGTGAATCAAAACTTCAAGGTCACCCTCCGATATACAGTGAGTTAACATGAGGCTATCTGAAAAAGAAATCAAGAAAAAAAATTGTCTGTTATAACTGTAATTAGCTCAAATAAACCACTGCTATTAAAGGTCATTAAAAAATTTGCATAGATAGAGTGGGGGAGGTAGGAAACTTGCATAGAGGTTTCAAACTAGAGACTTAGGAAAGGGTTTTGAGAGTTCTGTTTTGTTAAGTTACATCACAGAGGAGGAAACCAAAGCCCAAGACTCCCAAGATCACTCACTTAAGATGCTGAACAGCGAGCAGAGCTCAAGGGGTAACAGAGCCTTTGTCTAATAGGCCCTGGGTTACATCCACTACCCTGCAATCAATAAGCCAATAAATTGAGATGCTGGACAAGGACTCAAATGATCTTCACTTGGCCTGAAAGCATGACCTAAAACCATTTTCTTAAAGTATGTGTCTTTGAAAGTAATCAGAACATCTCCAACCTTTTCTGCCTATAGTATGATTTTAGTCTCTATAGTATGTTATTCTGCACTGCCACATTGTTGTTGACTGGATAAATGGATGAATTTTGTCATAACCATCATCCCCCCTTTCTCTCCTGATCCTCTTGCCTTCACCTCCCAAGAACTAGATTACAAGTATGTGCCACAAAACGACTCCACATTCAAGTTTAAACTAACTATTAAGATTCTATTATGTCAGGCAAAGCTACACTGGGAAACCCTGTCTCAAAACACTCCCCCACAAAAGAAGATTTATTTTTTTTAAGAAAATAAATTTTTTTTTTTTAATTTTTTTTAATTTTACATGTGGATCCCACTTCTCCCTCCCTCCCTCTTGCCCTCTCTCCCCCCTCACATGCACCCTAACCACCCTCCCCTCCCATCCACCCACCCCCACTCCACATGAAGGGCTATGCCATCCAGGTGAGATTATGTAAATCTGACAAGTCATTTGAAGTAGGGACTAGGACTTCTCTCCTGTCTCTAGGTTAAGGGAGTATCACTCCATGGGAGATGTGTACGCAAGGTCCTTTTGTGCACAAGGAATACATCCTGGTTCCACTGTCTGAGGTCCCTTAGACTGCTCAGTCCTTCTAGCTGAGACCCATGTTCAGGAGGTCTGAGTCAGTCCCATGCTGGATTCCCAGCTATCAGTCTTGGGGCCCGTTAGCTCCTCCTTGTTCAGGTCAGCTGTCTCTATGTATTTCTGCAACCTGGTCTTGTCCTCTCTCTTTCTCTCTCTCTCTCTCTCTCTCTCTCTCTCTCTCTCTCTCTCTCTCTCTCTCTCTCTCTCTCTCTCTCTCTCTCTCTCTCCCTCTCTCTCTCTGTCTCTCTGTCTCTCTCCCTCTCTCTCTCTCTCTCTCTCTCTCTCTCTCTCTCTCTCTCTCTCTCTCTCTCTCTCTCTCTCTCTCTCCCTCTCTCTCTCTGTCTCTCTTCTGCCTACTATTACTACCCTGACTGGTGATCCTTTGCTCTATGTCTAAAATCCATATATGAGCAAGTACATAAATGTTCCTTTTTTAGTGACTGGGTTACCTCATTCAGGATAGTTTCTTCAAGTTCCATCCACTTGCCTGCGAATTTCAAGATTCCATTATTTTTTTCCACAGAGTAATATTCCATAGTGTAGATGTGCCACATCTTCTTTACCCATTCTTCAGTTGAGGGGCATCTAGGTTGCTTCCAGGTTCTTGCTACTACAAAAAATGCTATGAACATAGTTCATGGTCAATTTTCGAGAAAGTTCCATGTGGAGCAGAGAAGAAGGTAAATTCTTTTGTGCTTGGATGGAATGTTCTATAGATGTCTGTTAAGCCCAATTGAGACATAACTTCTGTTAATTCTTTTGTTTCTTTGTTGAGTTTCTGATTGGTGGTCCTGTCTAGTGGTGAGAGTGGTGTGTTGAAGTCTCCCACTATAAGTGTGTGAGGTTCTATGTGAGCTTTGAGTTTTAGTAGCGTCTCTTTTATGAAAGGTGGGTGCCTTTGTATTTGGGGCATAGATGTTCAGAATTGAGACTTTGTGTTGATGGATTTCTTCTGCGATGAATACGAAATGACCTTCTTCATCTCTTTTGATTAATTTTGATTTGAGTCTAACTTGTTAGATATAGGATAGCCACACCTGCTTGCTTCTTGGGCCCATTTGATTGGAAGATCTTTTCCCAGCCCTTTACCCTGAGGCAATGTCTATCTTTGAAGTTTAGATGTGTTTCTTGTATGCAGCAGAAGGATGAATTCTGTCTTCATATCCACTCTGTTAGCCTGTGTCTTTTTACAGGTGAGTTAAGACCATTAATGTTGAGGGAGAGTAAGGACCATTGATTGTTAATGCTTGTTTGTTTTAGAGTTGTTGTTGGCAGTGGTATTGTGTGTAATTTGTCCTGATTTATCCTTGGGTTCTGGTGAAGTGGGATTATCTGTTACCTACGTCTTTGTGAGCTTGGGTTGGAATTTTCCTTGGGTTGGAGTTTTCCTTCCAAAACTTTCTGTAGGGCTGGATTTGTAGATATGTGTTGTGAAAATCTGGCTTTGTCATTAAATATCTCGTTTTCTCCATCTATAGTGATTGAGAATTTTGCTGGGTATAGTAGCCTGGGCTGACATCCGTGGACTCTTAGTACTTGTAGAACATCTATCCAGGACCTTCTGGCCTTGAGGGTTTCCTTGGAGAAGTCAGGTGTAATTTTGATAGGTCTACCTTTATGTGTTACCTGTCCTTTTTCCTTTGCTACTATTAATATTCTTTCTTTATTCTATATATTAGGTGTTTTGATTATTATGTGTCGAGGGGTCTTTTTTCTTTGGTCCAGTCTATTTGGCGTTCAGTATGCTTCTTGTACTTTCATGGGCATGTCGTTCTTCAGATTGGGAAAGTTTTCCTCAATGATTTTGTTGAATATGTTTTCTGCACCTTTGAGCTGGGTTTCCTCACTTTTCTCTATGCCTATTATTCTTAGGTTTGGCCTTTTCACAGTGTCCAACATTTCCTGGATGTTTTGTGTTAAGGATTTGTTGGATTTACGATTTTCTTTGGTTGATGAATCTATTTCCTCTAGTTTCTCTTCCACGCCTGAGATTTTTCTCTTCCATCCCTTGAATTCTGTTGGTTATGCTTGCATCTGTAGTTCCCGATCGTTTGCCTAGTTTTTCTATTTCCAGCATTCCTTCGGTTTGTGTTTTCTTTATTGTCTCTATTTCAGTTTTTAAGCCTTGAATCGTTTCCTTCACCTGTTTAATTGTTATTTCTTGGCTTTCTGTACTTTAAGAAATTTGTTAATTTTTTCCAATTTTTTGTTTGTTTTTTCTTCCATTTCTTTAAGGGATTTTCTCACATAGTTTTTGAGGGCCTCTATCATTTTTATGATGATAACTTTTAAGTGGTTTTCTTCTGCTTCATCTGCTCTGGGGTGTTCAGGTCTAGGTGGTGTAGATTCCCTAGATTCTCGTGGTGTTATACTTGTCTTTCTATTGTTAGGTGTTTTCTTGTATTGCCATCTTTCCATAGCTTCTTCCAGTAGGTGTTGGTGGGGTCTATCCCCCTCTCTATGGTACCCCCAGGTGGGCTTAGGTGGATCAGATATTCGATGTCTGTAGCTCTGCGTGGTCCAAGCTCTCTAGGAGGTCTCTCCACAGATAGGGGCCCTGCGATGGGGGTCAAGGATCCAGCCTGCAGGAACTCAGAGTGGCCCTGTGGGGATAGGCGGATCTCTGGGAGGGGCTTAGAGCTGTAGAGGACCAGCAGTGGGGGTCAGAGACCTAGCAGGTGGAAATTACAGGTGGTCCCACGTGGATAGGCAGGTCTAGTGTGCTCAGAGCAGCTCCAGGATGTTCCCCAAAGGTGGCAGGATTGTTGGCTCCACTTTCTGTCCCAGTGCTCAACCAGAGCGATGGGACAGTGGGCAGGGTAGGGCACAGGGAAGAGGGAGGGCAGGATCTTGGTGGGGGTGGGTCTCTGTGTATCAGAGCTCCAAGTGTGTTCTCAATGGGGACAGGACATGGGGGACTCGAGATCCGGGGCCAATCCAGGGAGTTCCCAGGGAAGGGTGTGTGGGGGATTCCACCCAAATTGGTCTCAGACTCACCTCTAGCTAAAACCTGATGATGGGGGTCAAAGACGGTGGGGGTCAAAGACTGGGCTGATACTCAGGATGTTTCCACACCGATAGGCGGATCTAGCTGGGGCCTGGCACTCTCTAGCTGAGGCCTCTTTAGCAGAGGCCCTGCAATGGGACAGAAGAAGATTCTAATATGTAAGTTATCACCTGGATCCTAATTTAAAAGATAGTATGGTACACTGGCACACATCTGTCATCTAGCACTTGGACACAGGAAGCAAAAAGGAGTTCAAGGTCATCCTTGAGTTGAAGAGCAGCTGTACTACATAGCAAGGCCCTGCCTCAAAAAATAAAACGAACAGCCCACTGTTCAACTGTTGGCTGTGTGACCCCACCTATTGATGAACTGTGTGCCAAAACCAACTCAAGAGAGCATGTCATATGGTGTGCAAATAGAGAATACCACATATTGTTGCCAAATTATTTGCTGATAACTTTTAAAACAACATATTGAATATATTTTGAGATTAAAATGTAATATTTTAGTACATTTCTATAATGGGTAACATTTCAGATCAGAGTAATGTATCTATCACCTTTTGCCTTGAGGTGTTTTGAAATATTAATCATGCTCTGTGGGAAATAAGACCTTGGCTAAGAATTCACTTCTCCCTGCTGCCCTCAGGGCAGACAGCTGTAATCACAGAGAAAAACATGTTTACTGAAGCAATATGTTCCTTTGGTTCCCAGAATACTGGGATGGCCCCTGAGACCGCCCTGACCATTCCTTGAACCCTGAAATGACTAACCATCCTCCTTCGCTTTCTCTTCTTTCATCTGATGCAGGGGTATAAAAGCCAGCCCTCAGAGAAAAATAAAGAGCCTTCTTAACATCAAGCAAGAGTCCTGTGTTGTTAATCCCGACACCCTCTGCAGATTCTCGGTCCCAGGCTGTGCAGGCGCAGCAATGCTCAACTGTAATTATATTACCATGCTAGAGAACATTAGAATTTATTCTTCCTGAGGCTATGGAGATGGCCCAGTCACAATAAAGTGGTTGCTATAAAGCATGAGGACTGGAGTCTTAATCCCTAACATCTACATAAGCAGAGAGCACAGCAGTGCATGATCATAACCACAGTACTTACTAGAGCTCAGACGGTGGATACAGGAGGGTCCCGAGGCATACTGCCTGGCCAGGCTAGCTAATTAACAAGCTCCAGGGTTCAGTGAGTGAACCTGCCTCAAAAAATAAGGTAGAAGGGAGCTTGACAGATGGCTTAGCAGTTAAGAGTTGGCTTAGCAGTTACTGGTTGCTCTTACAGAGGACCAGGATTAATTCCCAGTTCCCATATGGCAGCTCACAACCATCTGTAACTCCATTTCCAGGGGATCCAACCCCCTCTTCTAGCCTACAGGAGCACCGGGCATGTAAGTGATGCACAGACATACATGTAGTGAAACATTCATAAACATAAAACATAAATAATAAGTAAAATAAATAAGCTAGAGGGCCAGTGAGATGACTCAGCAGATAAAGGTGCTTGCCTCTAAGCCTAATGACTGTAGGTTCAATCCCGGGAACCCATATGAGGAAGAAAGATCTGACTCAGGAAAGTTGTCCTCTGCTCTTCACATGTGTGCCATGGTACATGCATGCACACACATTAAAGTGACAATTCAAAAAAAATAAGGTGGACAGTGATGGAGGAAGATGCCTGATAACAACCTGTGGTTTCATGAGCACACCATGGAGCAAACACACACACACACACACACACACACACACACACACACACAAATAAAGTTTTTCTTCCTATCTAACTAATGTCCCCAATGGCTAACCAAACTCTATCCTCTCCTCCTCCTTACTTTTCTTGGTGGAGTGACAGGGTGGATGCAGGTTTTCTTGCACCCAACCTCACCTTGAACTTGCTGCATAGCTGAAGGTGACCACGAGTTTCTCATCCTCTTGCCTCCCATGAGCTGGAACTACTGACCTACCCTACCTAGCTTGGTTTATTTTGTACTGAAGATTAAGCCTACTCCCATCACTGTTTTTACTTTTAATTTATTTTTCTTTTGAGAGACAAGACCTTGTGTAGTCCTGAGTAGCTTTGAACACACCAATTCAGCAACACTAGCCTTGAATGCCTGATCCTATTGTCTCCATGATTCCCAAGTGCTGGGGTTACACACCATCGTGCCTTGTTACCACTCTAATTGATGGTGTAAACCTGGGAGAGCAGAACTTCACATGGAATAACTGACTTTATTCAGGGCATCAGACAATTTATACCCTGATGGTTAAGAAGGCCACGTGAGCAAAGTTCACAGGAGTTAGACAGTATATAGTCAATAGGGTGTGTTTACAGGAGTTAGGGTGTATACAGTTGAGAGGGTGTGTTCACAGCAGTTAGATTGTTTACAGTCGAGAGGGTGTGTTCACAGGAGTTAGGGTGTATACAGTCATTCGGGTGTGTACACATGAGTTAGACAACCTGGGATCAGGAAAATCATCTGAACAGAATGATCATCTGCAGGAAACCTAGTGTGTTATGTCTTAACATAACACACTGGGGAAGGGCACCAAAACATGTTCCATGGACAATTTTGTGCTTGGAGGGCTGAGCCCTGTTCTTTTAGAGTTTCCTCAAGCAATCAGAAATCTCTCCACACAGCTTCACTCCTGGACCCTGTTCTGACAGTGCCTGACTTCAACAGCTCTTTTTAGTACAATACGAAAGACAGGTATGAAAAGATGTCCAAAGGCTCTTTCTCCTCTAGAGTAGTGGTAGAACTGCTGAGAAGACAGATCCAGACTTAAAAGGGCCATTCTAGCACGAGGAGGAAACACCGAGCGAAGAAGTACCTGGCCCCAGGAAAGCCACAGGTGCCGGGCTATAGCGGTGTTCACCTTTAATCCCAGCACTTGGGAGACAGACACAGGTGGATCTCTGTAAAAAGGAGTACTAAACTGATCTAAATAATAAAAACATGAAGTCACATATAGAGGAAAATGCTAAGGTCAGAGAGAAAGAGCAAGCCAAAGCCGCCTTCCTCCTTAGCATCTCAGTGGACAAGAGAGCCGATTCCGGTTTCTTCCTGCTTGTGTCCTCTCTCTGCCCAGCCATCTCGCTTCCTATCTGTCTGTGCAGACCTCCAGATCTCTTTGCTTAGCTAGTGGCAAGTTCCACCCTCTGATCTTCAGACAGGCTTTATTTGGACAAGCAATATATCACCACAGATCTCAGTGAGTTTGAGGCCAAGCATGGTCTACAAACCTCAGATTTCTAAAAAGTTCAATTAGAACATGTTAGTTTTGTCATTTTGGTAGGATTCAGAAATCACCATGGAAATAAATCTGGGCATGTATGTGTGATTCTTTCTACATTATGTTCACTGAAGTGTCCATCCTAACACGGATGGGAACATTCCATGGGCTAGAACCTGGATCGAATTAAAGGGAAAACAGACCTTACTCTTTCCTTCCTGACTGTGGACAAAATGTAATCAGCCACATGCTGTTCCTATAGCCAACTGTCCCTGCCATGATGAACATATATCCCCTAGAACTGTGGTGGACTATATATATCCCCTAGAACTGTGGTGGGCTATATATATCCCCTAGAACTGTGATGAACTATATATATATAGAACCCTAGAACCGTGGGGGACTATATCCCCTAGAACTGTGAGTCAAACACACCTCAAACACACATTTCCTTCCTAAAGCTACTTTTGTCAAATATTTTGTCACAGCAATAAGACACATAACTAGTACCGTAAAGAAAAAAAAAAGTTTCTTTTTCTGTTTGTTTTTTGAGAAAGGGTTTAGTATAGCCTAAGCTAAGACTGAGCCTTCATAATTAACGAAAATCTCCATGTTGTTTTTTATTTCTATTAATTTGCGGTGTTGCCGCTCTGCAATTCCTCCCTCAGAGGTGAGCCCGTTGTCCACCCGTTCCCCAGGCCCTGCCCACCGCAGGGACAATCAGACAGGAAGAAACTCATTTTATTGACCCAAGTAGATGTTTCAGTAGCCTTCAGGGTAGGGGCAGGGCTTTGATGATAGTGGGTGGAGAGACTAGAAGGGCCAATAGCATTGTTTTTAGTCACCAGTTACCAGGCAGAGGTTACTTTCTTTCGTGCCCTGCTGAACCCTCGCTATATGGAAATGCAACTGGAGACAGGTCAACACACTCGAGGCAGGCTTGGGTCGTGCCTTTAAGCCCGGCCTGGGCGAGGCCTGGAGGTCACTCCCAGGCCTGATGTCCCCACATGTCCCCTTTTGTTTCAATACTGCTCCCTCTGAATGGGTCCCTGTCTTAGGTTGGCCCTCCGGGCGAGGAGGACTTACCTGTCTTTGGGTACCACATCAGCTGGGACATTCATTAGAGCATTCCTCTCAGAGCCTGTCATAGGTTGCCCCAAGTCCACTGGGGTCTTACCCATCATTGGCCAGCTGAGGGATAGAGGAGCGGATATTGGGCACCCATCGGGGGAGAGGGTTATTATTCGGACAGGACAGGCCCCAATTCAGGTTTGAGCTCGCGGGATTCGAGCCTCTAATATAGATAGAACTCAGGCCTATTAAATCCTGACGGACTCAATACTCTGCTGTATAAACTGGGTAATTTTCTTAAACACGCAGAGCCCGAAAGTGGGGATAAGAAATAGAGTGAGGATGGGGCCAAGGAGGGGCAGCAGATAGGGGAAGAAGCTGTGGTCTGGTTCATAATGGGTTGTCTTGTAGTTCTCGTCTCCTTTTTTCTAGGTCTTCTTGTAGTTTCTTAATCTTATTTTGAACAATGCCAGATTTGCTGGCATAGAAACAGCATTTTTCGTGTAAAAACAAGCAGATGCCACCTTTCTTGGCTGTTAGGAAGTCAAGCCCTCTCCTATTTCGGTGGACCACCTCTGCCAATGAATCAGTCTGGTGTTGAAGATCCCGAATGGTGGACTCTACAGTCTGCGTGCCATCAATCAGTTGTTGGGACAATTTGGTTAAGTAGTGGGTGGCTATCCCTAATCCAGTGGCTCCCGTGGCCATCCCCATGCCAAGGCCCACCAAGAGGGGGATCATTTGGACGGCTCCCTTAGGACGTCTGGTCCAATAATCAAATGGGGGGATGGGAAGGGGCTCATGTCCTGGAACAAGACCAATATCAGGGAACAGACTGCCCAAGGCACATAGCCCCATCCAATTAATATGGAGGAAGCTAAAGGCTTGTCCTCCCCAACAGACAAAAATTGATCCCTGCGTGGGGTGGGGATGAGGGGATAATGCAAATAAAATCAACGGTTATGGCAGTGGGAAGGGTGTATTTGCCCAACATCTTTGCTGGACACGTTTGGGAAAGGGGGCACCCACAAGCAGAGAGAACCGTTAGAAGGTCAATTGTATGAACGGAGACAGGAAAATAGAAATGTAGGTCACATTGGTGTTTCCTGCAAGAGCCAGGGGTGTGGCGTTTGGAGGCATAGCCAGCGATCTTAAGCCATCTCTGATCTTCAATAATTTAAGAGGGAGAAAGTGTGGCACAGGATCCCCTTAAGGCTGGGCTGGAGATCTAGTTTGCCTCAGATCTCAGGGAGGACCAGGGGATGGTAATTGAGTTGGGGGTGTAGGCTCTGAATAATAGTATTAATTTTTTCTTGAGTATCAATTTCTATTGCCCTAACTTGAACTCTAACCCCCAACCAAATACCCTAAGGGAGTAACAGATTCCAACATACATGTTCTCCCACCATACCATAGCAGAGAGGGCGTGACCTGACCGGACATCCCTGTACCCATGAAGGGCGAGATACCCATGCCCCGTATGGCCGTCCAATAAATATATCTGGGAGTTATGTGTACATTGTTGAGTCATTGCATAGCAAGCTGCATGCATAGTAGGGTAAAATGCAGGGCAAGGGCAGGGTTCAGGTTTGCCATCAGCTAGTGGGGCCAATGTTCGTCCTAATATGTTTTGGCAGGCCCAGGGTAGCAAAGTATTGGAGGAGATGATGTTGGGCATATTTAGCCTTTCCGCCTGCATGGGCTGTTGCCCAACAGGCCCTTGAATAGTATCTATGGTAACAAAGACATATTTGAGCTTCCGAACAGGGGCAAAATGTGTAACGTCAGTTTGCCAAATAATATTAGGCCCCAGTCCTCGGGGATTGACTCCGGGGGGCTGCAGAGGTAAGGCTGGCATGATTTGCAAGCGTGGACTAGCTTCTCTAAGTCCTTGATGAGAACCTTGGGAAAGGCCCACTGAAGGCCTCTCCAATTGAGATGTGTTAGATGGTGAAGTTGCCCAGCTTGTTCTAGTTGGTCAGCAATGGCATTCCCCTATGACAGAAGCCCATGGAGGCCTCGATGGCCATGCAGGTGTTGGATATAAATAGCCTCCCTTCTTTCCTGCATTGTTGTGTGTAGCTGGATCACATGGGCGGATATCGGGTTAGAATCTAGGCATATATGCACCCTGGGGAGGTGTGGAAGTAGGTTAGCCATATACAGGCTGTCAATGAAAAGATTGCATTGGTCAGGGTTTTCCTGGAGGGCCATGAGTATCACCATCATCTCCTTGTATTGGGCAGAAACATTGCACAAGAAAATCTTTTGTAAACATGGGTGTTGTTCCCTGGCCCTGAAACTTACAAATGCTAACCCCTATTTCCCCCCATCTGTGAAAACATTAATAGCTCTGGGGATTGGCACCAAACTCATTAAGCAGGGGATCTGGAGAGTCAGTCTTTGGGCAAAGGGTGGCAGTTTGTCGGGGCCATAATGGCAGTTGAGCCATCCCAGAAATCCCTCGAGGGCCATAGCCAGCAGGCATTGGCCCTGCATAGCCAGTTGATGTCCTCCAGGCAGAAGGGGAAGACTATATCATCAGGATCTCTCCCATAATGTCTTAGGGATATAGTACATGACCTGATTATAAGATCGGCCATTTGATCCACCTGGGAATACATCTGAGGCGTGACCCCCAAGGCCATGTGGACCCATTCAACAGGATCTCCCTTTTGGGTTAATGCCCCAAGCAGGAGGGGTCCCCCAGAGGGCAGCCATAATGATAGTGGATGGGGGAATACCTGGCTAAGACGAACCCTTCCAACCCCTCAATAGCTCATATAGGTGTTCGAGCTCTCCCATACCCAGGGTCTGAGCCAGTTGATGTCTCGTAGCAACCTTTGTAGCTGGGATAACGTTAAAGGGTTTGACACCTTTAGGGTGGGCCTCATTGGGCTAAACCGCTCTCCCCATTGTGAGAGATGTGCACAGGATTTTGAAGGAAGGAATTTTCTGAACTTTATTAGGAGATACCTGAAAACCATGGGAGGTAAGAGCATCCAAGACTTCACCAGCAAATTTCTCCAGGGTTTGAGGATGGGTGTGACCTAAGACCAGGTCATCCATGTAGACACACAAGAAGGGTGAAGGATGCTGGCAAGATATTGTTGGCAAAAGGCTGGGCTACTGGCCATGCCCTGGGGCAGAACTCACCACTTATAATGGCATTCGGCTAGGCATAATTAAGGGAGGGCACTGAGAAGGCAAACTTCTCCCAGTCCTCAGGGTGAAGGGGAATGTAAAAAAAAAAAAAAAAAAAAAAAACAAAAAAAAAAAAAACAAAAAAAAACCAGTCTTTGAGGTCCATTACCATCATTGAATAATTAGAGAGTATGGCAGGTATCCAAGGCATTCCTCTTAAAAGTGTGCCTACCAGCTCTATTCTTTTGTTGACTTCCTAAGTTCTTCTAATGTTCTCCAAGACCCAGAGGCCTTTTGACCACAAATACTGGGGTATTCCAGGGGCTCATAGATGGATGAATGTGGCCCAGCTTAAGCTGCTCAGCCACTAAAGAGTGGAGGGTCTAGAGTTTGGTCTGGATAAAGGTCACTGCTTTACCCATATGTGTTTACCTGGGCTCCACCGGAGGAGGGCTGGAACACGGGGAGCAGTGGCCCCTAGCATTGGGGGTGGATCAGGGTGGGCTTCCTCCAGGAGGGTTTCTCCTCGCCATGGTCTTGCCTTTCAATCAAGGGCTGGGGAGAGGGGTTCAAGACCAGCCTGGTCTACAGAGCGAGTTCCAAGACAGCTGGGGCTATACAGAGGAAACTCTGTCTTGAAAAACAAACAAACAAAGAACATCTTTGACTCATAGTGGAAGGAAAGAGCCACCTCTGAAAGCTGTCCTCTAACTGTTGGGCCCTCAGGAACACACATACACACACACACACACACACACACACACACACACACACACACACACACACACACACACGTATGCTTTTACAAGTGTAAGTTCCCATTAGAACACTTTTACTGTATCCCACCAATGTTGGTGTATTGTTTTTCTTTTATAATTCCTCTCGGATTGGTCCCTAATGTCCCTTACTTCTTTCACTGTAAGTGAAAACATTAATTCCCATATTTTTTATGCTGTCAATTTTTCCCTGTTTCAGGTTTCAATTTTCATCTCATTATGGTTCAGAGATGGTATTTTTATGATTTGTATTGTGCTAAACATACTAAGAATTGTTGAACAGAGATTATTTCTGATGCCTTAGTCTTTTCATACAAAAATATGATCAATTCATGTGAAAACATACAAAAACTATGCTCATTATACACCTCTATCGTTCCATACCTACAGAGTTTTATCACAAATTATACACAGTATGCCTGTTGATGAGCTTTGTATTGATCGGTTATACATTTCCATTTGTCTATTAAATCATAAGTTGATTTCTTTTTTAAAGATAGGGTCTCCTTGTCTGGTGTAGTGATTCCAAAGGCAGAGACAGATGGATCATTGTGAGGCTGAAGCCAGCCTAGGCTACATAGTGAGTTCCGTGCCAGTCGGGGCTATACAGTAAGACCTTACCAGAAAACAAAACAAAACAACAACAAAAATGCTGTCTCACTTTACAGCCCCTCCCAGGCTGAAACTAGCTGTTTGGCCAGGATCTACTTGTATTCTTCTGGTTCTGCCTCCCCACCCAGTGCTGGGATTATAGAAGGGAGCAGTCATGTCCAGCATAAAGTGATTCTGATACAACCTCATAAAGTAGATTGTATGATGAAACTTGAACCCCATACCCAAGCAAAGTACCTTGTCTACAACAATTGTGGTGCCAGAACTCAGCTCCATCCCTTTTACAATCACTTCTCTCTAGACCTTTTATTCTCATCTCACTCATCTTAATCTGAGGAATCAAAATATTTCCAAATTAGTCCCTACTCAGTACATTTCTGATCCTAGCACCCAGGGCCCACCCACTGGAGACTATCAACCAACTGAGCTGTAGAGTGGTGGATGCTCAAATTCAGGAAGTTCCCATTTTCTCCCGCTGATGATGCTGAAAATTGAACCCAGGGGCCCACGAGGGCTAGTCAAACGCTCTACCCATGAGCTACCTCTTCAGCCCTAAATTCTCCTGTTTGATCCTAAACCTTTGGGAAAATTGTTTCTTACCTGTCCTGGCTTCCCGGCACTCTGCCTAGCACCCATCCACAATTATTTCTGTCAAAAGTCACCATCCATTCATTACGTCTCCCAGTGGAGACGTATAGTATAGTATAGTATAGTATAGTATAGTATAGTATAGTATAGTATAGTATAGTATAGTATAGTATAGTATAGTATAGTATAGTATAGTATAGTATAGTATAGGGGTTTACCACTATACCCTTACTAGCCATTGACAGTCTCAAAGACGAAACTGAAAGTCTTGAACACTAGGCTGATCTAGGAAGCAGAGTTCAGCTAGCTGGGGACACGCCTTCTCGGCGGCTGGCGGAGATGATGGGGACAGTCGGGAGACACTCCTCTAAGGGGCGCTGAGGACGGCGCAAGCCCGGGGATCCGGAGGTGCAGCCACGGTCCCGCCCCGCTGCGCCGCGCCGCGCCCCGCTGCGCCCGGAGCGGAAGCACCGCTGCTGGAATACCCAGGAGCGGACCGAACCGTCAGACCCCAGGGACGTCCAGCCGGATCTCCATGCAGGTACGTGGGTGCCCCAGGAGGCCGTCTGATAGCTCCGAAGGACCCGGTGGTCCTGGCTGGGTGATCTTGACCTTTGCTGATGCCTTTTGCAGGGAGCGCCCGGAAGGTCAACTTTGCGCGACAAGACTCCCCGGAGAGCCAAAGCAGAACGCTAGTTTTCTTTACTCTCTAATAGTTTCCAAGGAAACTTATGCAAAAGTGCAATCGTTTGGCGGAAAACGTAGGATGAACAGTAATAGAGGAAATAGCTCATTGATCTCTGGAGTTGAAATTTAGCCAAACCTGACTGTAAAGCTTAGCTCTGAGATAGATATATATATATATTACAGTTTCAGCCAAGACTGGAGATAGAGACATTCTTATCTGTCTGGGGGGCCTTGACTGTGACAACGTTACAATTTATTTAAAAGAAAAAGAGAAAGGTCAGGAGACATGCCCATGTAGGTTTGTACTTGTGTTGAATTTGTGCCTCTGCCCTACTGGAAAGAACTTCCGGTGTTATAGCTATGCTTGGTTGTGAAGTTGACGCACCTGGGAAGACTGAACCTCAGTTGAGGAGTTGTCTCCATCAGATTGGGCTCTGGGGCGTGTCTGGGGAACATTTTCTTGATTGCTAACTGATTAGCCCACTGTAGGTGTCACATCTGGGCAGGTGTGCCTGGGTTGTGTGAGGAAAGCAGGTGAACAGAGCAGAAAAGCAAGCCAGTAAGCTGTGTCCCTCCACAGCCTCTGCCTCCAGCAGAGGTCCTCGGCCTTCCTAATGCTACCATTAGGTGACCCCAACCACAAAATTATTTTTGTTATTTCAGCTACTTCATAACTGTAATTTTGCTACTGTTATGACTCTAATGCAAATATCTGTTTTCCAATGGTCTTAAGTGACGTCTTTGAAAGGGTCATTTGACCCTGGGGTCACTACCCTCAGATTGAGAACCTCTGACCTTCAGGCTCCTGTCTAGAGTTCATGCCCTGATTTCCTTTCATGATGGATGTTATCTGTGAGATGAAATAGACCCTTTCCTCTTCAAGTTGCTTTTGGTTATGATCTTTATGACAAGAATAGAAACATAATTAAGACAAGGCTCTTGAAGGGGTTTCTTAATTCCCAGCATGGTATTTCTTGCTGGGATCCTATTCCCTAAGGCCCTGTTATGAAACATTCAGGTCAGTAAAATAGTGTCTGCCAGGGTTCAGAATGATTCATCAGGGGAGAAGTGGGTAGACCTCAGCCTTGTATGGATTCTCCACTGTAAATGACAATACATCAATAGCAGCAAACCAAGGGGGAAAAGTCACTCTGAATATGAGCGTGTTGCAGAATTCTTTCTCACAGTTGACGCCGTCTTTATTCAGGAAGTACTTTTTAGGTATATAGGTTTAACGCTGCATGCCAAGGAGATACACCCAGAACCTCTGCTCCTTTTTGCCATTTAGTCTGGCCATGCTAATAGTGTCAGAAGGCTTTTATATAATCCGGGCTTTGTGTGTGAGTGTTTTAAAGTGATCTGGATTCTAGCTAGGCATATAAATAAAGAATAGCTCCTAAGTCATTAGCCTAGGGTGGAGAACAGCTGATGACAGAGAGTAGGATGAGATCACATCTGGGACTGACTGCAGGGCAGCCAATAGGAAGACCGTTCTTGGTGGGCCAGCCCTGGGCCATCCAAAGGAGAAGTGTGGCTGGTAAAGACTCCCCACTGCCATTTACTAGAGAGGCAGCCTTTTCTCCACTGCGTGGTTTTTAAACTTTTGTGGGAAACTGGGCCCCTGTAGCTCTGAGGGCTGGGTCCAGAGCCGCCATCCTATTGCATCCTGTACCTGAGCCTTTATGTCCCCGCCATGGAGTTTCAGTTGCTACCGAAACTGCTGTGTACCCTGAGATGAGCACCATTCTCTCTGCTAAGAATTACTCTGGCTTTTGTGCTCCCACATGAATTTTAGGATTTTTTTTCTACTTCTTTGAAAAATGTCTTTGGGATTTTGATGGGGACTGCTTTGAATCTCCAGATCATTTTCAACAGTACATCTGTTTTTATAATATTCTGTCAGTACATTCACATGGGAGGCTATCCTTCTAGTTTCTTCTTCCAGTTGTGTTTTAAAATTGTCATCATAGAGGTATTCCATCTCCTTTTGTTAGGTTTATTTCTAGTTTGATATTTTAAAGGCTATTGGAATGATTTTTTTTCTCTTCAGATCTTTTTGACAAGTTTGTTACTGGTTCATAGAAAGGATGCCTATCTTCGTTTGTTGGTTTTGTTTCCTGTCACTCTTCTAAAAAGTGTTATCAAGTCTAAGGATTTCTGGTAGAATCCAGGCATGGCAGCACACACCTGTAATCCCAACACTGTGAGAGCTAAGGGGCTAAGACATAAGGGTCACCATGAGTTTGAGGCCTGAGTTCCACACTGAGTTCTAGGCCAGCCAGTACAACAATGAGACCCTACCCAACACTAAACCAGGCCAGTAAGGTGTGGAGGTTGGGTGCACATCTTAAATCCTAGGACTTGGGGGATAGAGGTAGATAGCTAGATCTCTGAGTTCAAGCACAGCCTGATCCACATAGTCTAGCCAAAGCTACAAAAATAAGCAACAAAAACCTAAAGCAAAGCAAACAAATTCAATTAAAAAAAAATAGCAACACAAGTTTCTGGTGAAGTCTTTAGGGTATTTGAGAATAGCGTCACATCATCTAGAAATAGGGATAAGGTGACTTTCTCCTGTCCCATGTGTGTTTCTTTTGTTTCTCTCTCTTACTAGTTCAGCAAGACTTCTAGCTTTATATTAAAAAGAATGAGAGTGCTTATCCTTGTCTCCTTTCTAATTTTAGAGGAAATTCTCCATTTAGTGCAATGCCATTTTTAGCTCTTACTATGTTGAGGTACATCCTTCTGTTTCTACTTTCTCAAGGTCTTAGTCATGAAGGGATGTTGGACTTTGTCAAAGGCCTTTAATGTGTCTATTTGTGATCATGTGATTTTGTCATAAAATCTGTTTGTCCATTGTATTATATTTATAGGTGCAGATATGTTGAACCAATCTTAACATCCCTGAGGTGAAATTAACTTTATTACAGAGTCTGATCTTATTAATGTGTTTTTGAAAATCGATTTGCAATATTTTTAAGAAGTTTTGTAGTTGTCAGAGAATTTGGTCTGTAGTTTTCTTTTTGTTGTTGTTGCTGTGGTGTCTTTCTAGTTTGTTACCAGGGTAATACTGGCTTTGTAGAGTGAGTGTGGCAGTGTCCCTTCCCTTTGAACTTTGTGGGGCAATTTGAGCACATTTTATTACTATTCCAACTTAGTTGCCTGCTGCAAATGCTTAAGTTGTCTATGTCTTCTTGATTTAATTTTGGTAGGTCACATATATGTAGGAATGTATTGATCTCTTCCAGATTTTCTAGGCTTTTGTTGTTGTTTGGTTGGTTGTTTTTTGTTGTGTAATGCAAGTTAAGGTATTCCCTGCGATACTCTGCATTTTATTCTAGCATATTATAATATCCCCCTTTCCATCTCTACTTTCTTAATGCATCTCTCTCGCTCTCGCTCTCGCTCTCTCTTCACTCTCTCTTTATGGTCTTATGTAGTCCATGCTGGCCTGAAACTTACCATATAGCTGAGGATAGCTTTGAGCTTCTAATCCTCTACAATCATCTCTGGTGCTAGGAATATAGACATGCCTGGTTTTAGCTGACACTGAGGGGCAAACCCATGGCTTTGCTCCAGCACTCCCAGGAGTCTGTTGGTCTTGCTTAGTTTTTCAAAGAACCAACTTTTGGACTGGCTGATTACATGCCTTGCTCTTTTAGCCCCCATTTCATTCATTTCTGCTCTGCCATCTACTACTTTTGGTTTTGGCTTGGTCTTGTTTTTCTAAGAAGTTGGGGGTGAATCACTAGGCTATTTTTGTTTTGTTTTGTTTTGTTTTTGTTTTTTGTTTTTTGTTTTTGTTTTTGTTTTTTGAGATTACACTGATTTGTTTTCTTATTGAGACCGTGTCTCAGCCTCTGGTAGGATTAAAGATGTAGACCACCATACCCTGACCTACTCTGGTTTTTAAACATAAGCACTAGTAGCTGCAAAGATTCCTCTTAGACACACCTTTGCTGTAACCAAGATTGGCCTTGACTGAGTCTCACCTTTAGTCTGTATCTCTTAATTGATGAGTCAAGCCATTTCCATCTGAGGCTATTATTGAGGAGGTGTTTACTACTTCCTGTCATTTTGTTGGTTGTTTTCCTGGTTGGATGGATTATTGCTCATTCTTTTCTTTTTCCCTATTCCTGTTAGGAGTTTGCTGGTTTACCATGCTGGTCCCAGCTTTGTTTTTTATTCCTTCCAGAAACTTATTATTTCTTTTGCTCCTGTGACTGAGGATACTTTTCCCTCTCTATGAACAGTATGTATGTCATTCTTGAAGTATCTTCTGCAATGATAGCTTGTTGGCCCTGAACTGCCTTAGACTGTGCTCTTCTTGAATTGCCTTTATTTCTCAATTTTAAATGATAGTTGCTGCATACAATAATTCTGATCATCAGTCATTTAATTCAGCAACTGAAATATGCAATTCTGTTGTCTCCTGGCTCTTAGGTTGATGATGAGAGAGATGATATCCTGTGTCTCTATAGGCAAGCTGGCACTCTCCACTTACACCACTTCCTTGTATTTTTGACATCTTGACTAGTCCATGTCATAGAGTATTCTTGTGTTTGTCTGTCTGCTTTCTTTCTCTAGATTTGGGGAATTTGTAAGTTCGTTGACTATACAATAAAACAGTACCAATACTAAGGGAGCGTAACAGTGGGGAACATGTGGAGAAAGAAAGAAGTCTAATGTAGTGGCTCACACCTGTAATCTAGGCACTTAGGAAGCGATGGTACATCTCGAGTTTCAAGGCCACATGGGCTAAAGAATAAGAAAAAACAAAAAATAAAAATAAGTAAATAAGGATTTGCCCAAAAATGACAAAACAAGTATAAACAAAACTATTTGAAAATATAAAAACATTTCTAGTTTTTGGTGTTCTTTAATATGATAAGAATGAAAATACTCATAAAATGTAGTGAAAAGAGCATCATTTAATATGTCTCTTAAATCAGTTCTTTCCTTGGCAAACTGACCTGGGAACTAAGGAGTTTGTTATTAACACCATGGTTGGGTCTCCAAGGAGTGTTCAGGCCCCAGCACGGGAGAGAGGCCTTGTAGCTTCCTTTAGACTTTCTGTAGGGTACTCAGCAAGAGCCACAGTTATGCTGCCGGATTGATGGCAGGAGGTAGGGCGGGCCCTGGCAACAGGATGTGACGCTGTTTGATGTAGGTTCACTTCCCTGAAGTCACTGTCAGCAATATTCACTGAGCACGGTATTCACTGAGAAGGGCTCCTTGAAAGCTGTGACTTGAGCTAGCAGTAATCCCAGGACACAGCGGCTGGGGCAACAGAATTGTTCCAAGTTCAAGACTGGGATACGAAATGTGTGCCAGGCCAGCCAGAGCTACACACACACACACACACACACACACACACACACACACACACACACACACACACACAAAAAAAAAAAAAAAAAAAAAAAAAAACTGTCTCAAAAATTGTGTGTGTGGAGCTGGAGAGCTGGCTCAGAGGTTAAGAGCACTGGTTGCTCTTCCAGTAGTCCTTGAGTTCAGTTCCCAGCAACCACATGGTGGCTCACAACCATCTATAACAGGATCTGATGCCCTCTTCTGGCATGCAGGCATACATGCAAAGCACTCATATACATAAAATATAAATGAAATAAAGTGTGTGTGTGTGTATATGCATGTGTGACTTGGAAAATGTCATAATGAAACCCATTATAATGCATAATTAAGATATACTCACAAAACACTTTTTAGGGGCTGGAGAACTGACTTAGCAGTTAAGAGTACATAATACTCTTACAAAGGACCTAGTTTAAGGTCACAGCACCAGTGTCAGGCAGGTGGCTCACAAATGCCTGTAATGCCTGTAATGCAGTTGCAACATCTGTGACCTCCAAGGGCACCTGCACTCATATGTACATACTCTACATATGAATAAAAATATTAAAAAATAAATATTTTAAAAACATTTTTAATGGAAAGATAACTAAAAAGCAAGCAAACAAACCCTACAAAGGGGGCTAGGAATGTAGCTTGATGACAGAATGTTTGAGGTTCTCAGGTTCCATCCTCAGGACTATGAAAATAAGGAACATTTATAATCCTGGAGCTAGGGGTGCAGCCACAAAAAGAAAGACAGACGTACAACAACCATAAGCTCATGGAGGTGTCTGAGACTATGGTGGTGTTTTCTCTGCACTGGTCCTGCCTTCTCCCACAGGCTGACTTACTGCCCCTCCCAAGCCAGTCACCCTCTTGTTTTGTCTTGTTTCGTTTGTATTTATTTCATTCTATTTTGTGTACCTGTGTGCGTATGGATTGCAGGCTTAGTGGCTGGTGCCTTTGCCCTCTGCCCCGTCTACCTTTCACGCTCGAGTGTCTGGATCCTGATGCTGGGACTCAGGTCCACAGCGGAGGAAAAGCTAACAGTTGGTCCATGTCACACTGCTAATACAAATGTGGCATTGGTTCCATTATCTCAGAGCTACAGCGAGTCACAAGGTTGAAGGGCTCCAGCTCTTCTCCCAAAAGGCCCTACCCTGTGGTCCTCTAAGCCTGCTACACTGCCCTGTAGCTGCTTGTGAGGAGTGGGTTGAGCTGCCCATCCTGCTAGAACACTTGTATTGAGTGTTTTGACACACCTCATGCATCAACCAGAATAAACAATGGTGGGTCAATACCCAGGCCAGAGAGCTTCTCTGTAGTGACCAGATTCTGCCACATATTAAACACCCACATGTAATTCACTTTCCCAAGGAACGGGCTGTGGCCTACCTCCTTTCAAGACTGACTCACTCACAGCGCAGAACGCCCTCACACTCTCTGGAAAGATGGGACAGTCTGTACAGGAGCACGGGGCAGGGGTAGGGAGGGGGTCATGAAGGCTGAAGCTAGATTCCAGTCCTGTGCCTTTGTTTTACTGAGTCATGTGACTTTGGGCACAGTTCCTTGGCTGTGAAATGGGGATAAAGTGTCAAAAACCATAATTAAACTGGGGGGTGTCACTGGGTTGCTAGAATGCTTGCCTAGCATGCCCTGGCTTCAACCCCAACTGCCAAATAAACTGTAATGGCTCACACCTGTAATTCTAGCACTCCAGAGATGGAGGCAATATAGTCAGTGTTCAAAGTGACTAACCACATAAACCCTGGCTTGAAAAACCAAGTTGACATATCATAATGGTTAAATTGTGGAAGCAACATTGGTGTCCAGCAACAGGAACAGACAAGGAAAACATGATGTATGTACACAATCAAATTTTTTCAGCAATAAAGAGAAACAAAATCATATTATTTGCAGGAAAGTGGATGCAACTAGATTAAACCAATCACAGAAAGACAAATATGTTTTCTCTCATTTGTGCTAAGTGAATTTCATATAAACATATAAAATCACATGTGAATGTGTATATATGTAATGTGTATGCATGTATATAGAATTAAAACCATCTAGGAGGATGAAGCAGATCAACAGGAGTAAGAAGGGGGTAGAGATATGAAAGGGATGTGTTAAATGTATAATATAAATATATATATGAAACTTAAAATCAAATAGTTATGACAACAAGCAGAAGCCTATGACTCAAAACTATCTTTTTTCTTTCAGGATGACTTTGGGAATCTTTGCAAACTGTATATTCTGCTTGAAAGTCAAATACTTACCTCGTCAACAGAAGAAAAAACTGCAAACTGATATTAAGGAAAATGGTGGAAAATTTTCCTTCCTATTAAATTCTCAGGTATTTCCAAATCTCTTTGGCCGCTTTCTGAGTAATATGAACTTTCAGGGAACATAGCTCATGGTTAGAGAGTAAGCAGAGAAGACTGGTAGCAGGAGACATTGGGACGTGGTCCCCTGGGGGATGGGCCAGAAGAAGCAGAGGGTACCAGAAGACCTAGCCTGGTCTTCTGCTCTGGGAGTTTCATAACATTGTCCTGACCATGTGAATCTGCTATCCTTCAGGTCTAGCCACACCTGTTCTTAAACGAAAGTCATATTGTACCTGCTTGCCAAAGGCACGCTGTGTCACTGGCCAGCAGGCCAGCGCAGGGCTGACAGATGGGGGCAGCAGTGCAAGGTGGACTAGTCTTTCTACAGTAGCTTACCTGGTAAGAGCTGAAGGGCTACTGTTTCTCAGAGATGAATTGTAGACCTAAGCGTTTAGATACAGAGTCTCACAAGTAGACACTATCTTGAAAAAATGTTAAGGCAATTTCCTCCTTTTTAAAAAGGCAAAAATGCAAGTCTAAAGGCATTATGTCCCTTCCTTGCTGGTCCTGTCCTTTCCTGTTCCCTCTGTGGATAGGTCTGGCCCTGGCTGCCTCTCTCTGGGTCCATTCCAGGTACTAGCTGTAGACAGCATCTCTACTCTAGGAGGCTAGTGCAACTCCAGTAGGGTACTACAAAGAGAATGCCCCACTCAATTCCAGTACAGCAGAGCTGTGAACACTTCCATCACATGGCTTCCCGACGACCCAGCCTCACCATCCCCAAGAGTGGGGAAATAATCTACTTAAAAGTAATAAGGTGCACACTTTTAATCCCAGCACTTGGGAGGCAGAGGCAGGAGGATCTCTGTCAATCTGAGGCCTACAGAGTAAGTTCCAGGACAGCCAAGGCTGTTACACAGAGTTCCTGGCTGCCTTAGAACTCACTTTGTAGACCAGGCTGCCCTCAAACTCACAGAGCTCTGCCTGCCTCTATCTCAAGAAATAACACAATAAGAATCCATAGCATGGGGAACTTGGAAACAACCTGTGATGTAGATCACCCATACCCTTAGTGTAATCACTGTTGGCTTAGGGCAAGCGTGTAGCTCAGCGGCACAGTGCTTTCCCAGCATGGTCATGGCCCTAGGTTCCATGTAGACTTGGTGGGGGTGGGGTGGGGGGGACAGGGCACATGACACGACAAAACTACGTGTTCATGTTTTTCAAAATCTGAAAAAATTCACTTCAAACTGCCTTAAAATACGACCTTTAGGGGTTAAAGTTGCAAATACAAATATTGTTGTTAAAGTTATTTTGCTGCTATATAATGAACTTCCTTTGTCCTTAGTGTACACATGTAATCTTAGACAATGCTGACGCCCTGAGTCGGTATCAACTGAACTCCATCCAAAAGAATGATGTCCAGATTGCAAGCCCTGATTTTATTTGGGACTCTGTCAACCAGAGGAGACTCATGGATGTGACGAATTATGATCCCAAGTCACTGGTTGTCATGGCACCGCCAGGTGAAAAGAGCTGTTCTGGTGAGCGTGTCCTACCAAGACTCAGTGCCATGTAGACTTTTGGACATGTCAGAGGTGTTGTGAGAGAAAAAAAAATGTTCAGGAATACTACAAAATAATTACGCTTTATTTTACCTTAGAAGCAGGAAACAAAATCCTGAAGGATAAAAGGCCAGCTTAGAAACAGAGAGAGATTTTGTAATGTGAAGTCTTGTGAGGTCAGACTCAAAATGACTAGTAAATTCTGAAGGTCTCAGAATATGATGTGTAATTTGTTTAAGTGACTATATTTTAATTTCTTTATTTTGTGTATGTATATGGATGCATGCCCCATGGTGAGCAGGTCAGAAGACAGGTGTGGGTACTATCCTTTGGGACGCTGTCCACCTCCTATCAGATAGGGTTTCCCACTGGTGTGGAGCTCGCAAATCAGTCTAAGATGGCTTGTGAGAGAGCCCCAGGCATGCTCTGGTTTCCTCTTCCCCAGCACTGGAATTACAAGACTTCCTTGCCATACTCAACCTTTTGCTTGGGTGCTGGGGCTAAAACTCAGGTCTTTGTGCTTGTAAAGTGCTTTACTATCTGAGCTATCCCCAACCCCATGTATGATTTTAACTGAGAGTAGAATAATCCTTGATGTTAAGAAAGTGATTTCAGGGCTTGTAAGAAGGCACAGGAAGATCACTAGAACCTCAGAGTTCATGGCCAGCTTGTGCAACTGGTGAAACCCTCAACTAAAAATATCCCCCAAGCCAACAAAACACAAAGAGAACTGGGGCTGAGTGTGGCTTAGCAGTAGGATGTTTATCTAGCATGCATACGGCCCTGAGTTTGAATCCCTAGAACACTGAACAGGGAGGGGAATTATATAGCAAATATTGTATTTAAGAATCATAACAAGGCCAGGTGGTGGTGGTGCATGACTTTAGTTCCGAATTTGTGAGGCAGAGGCAGGAGGATCTCTGAGTTTAAGGCCAGCCTGGTCCACAGAGCAAGTTCCACTGACATCCAGGGATACACAGAGAAACCCTGTCTCTAAAAAAACAAAACAAACAAAAGGTTATAACAATTCTAGCAGTTAGGCTCACAGTTACTTATAAGTGTTTGAATAGTCAACAAGTTTTCCTCTTAATTCTAGAGGTGGAAGCAGAAGATGTGTCTTTGAACAACATTCCAGAGAATGAAAACACTGAAGTCACTCAGTAAGCACAGTATTTTGTAAACTTCAATCATAGCATTAAAAATGCAAATATGCTGAGATTGGCAAGGCATGCCTGTAATCCCAGCACTTGGGAGGCTGAAGCAGGGCCGAGCTAGCTGTGGAGACCTTGTCTCAAATAAATAAACACAAACAAATAAATAAATAAAATAAATAAAAGCAAAACAAAATAAAAACAAGCAAGGGACAGGTGATATATTGAACTCCTTTCTTTTGTAAAAGGGACTTGACATAGTCCAGAAAACCATTGCTAAGAGTCAGAGTCCCAACAAAACATGGCAACCACAGAAACTGGCTGTGTTTTTTCTGTCTCTGCTTTTACCTGTCCTTGCCTCCCTGTGACTCCAGGTTCTGGCTTTAGTGTTTGTAAATCTGGAAGAGTAAGATGAGGGTTCCCTGATCATCCCTCACTTAATGCACAGGTTAAATTATCACACCCCCTACAAATATATAAAATCAGAAAATAATAACTAATAAATTAGTTATGCAGAGGATGAATCCAGCCCATTTTTCACATTTGTTTAGCCATTTCTAGAATACTCAAGGAGGCACCAGGGACTTCCTACATACATCATCAGGAATTAGGGGATCTGTTAGGAGATTCTGTATGGTCCAAAGTTCCATTTCAATCTTAAGTGTTTAATCATATAAATTTCAGAGTTCCCTCAGAGAATGTTGAAATTCCTCATTTTCTTCAAGACTTTGAAGTTGTGAAATATAATGTCTTGGAAAAGGTAAGAGCCTGATTTTTACCTAGAGAAGAGAAACTAAATTATTTCTGAAAACATTTCCTTTTGTGATGGTTTTTCATTGTTTTGAAAAGTTGTTCATATTCTGAATATCATGTCCTGTCACACAAGCTGGCTTTTACTACTCAGAAAATGTTTGAATTTTTGCCTGGTATAGTAGCTCATGCCTATAATCCCAACACTTAGGAGGTTGAGTCAGAAGCATATGAGTTCAAGGACAGCCCTAGCTACACAATGAAACCCCCTCTCAAATAAAACCCCAAAATAAATAAATTTTAAACAAGAAAAAGCAATCTGTTTAGTATTTTTAATGAAAGTAAGTCATGCTCATAATATATTTTGTTTGTTTTTTGAGACAGGATCTCATGTATCCCAGACTGGCCTTGAACTTGCTACATAGTGGGAAATGACTTTGAACTCTTGATCCCTTCTGCCTCTTGCCTCCCAAGTGCTAGGATTATAACTATGCACCATCCAGTTTGTGCAATACTTGAGATCAAACCCAAGGCTTCAGGTATGCTAATCAAGCGCTCAACCAACCAAGCTACAATCCAGTCTCTTACAACAAATACATAGCAATATAAAACATCAATATGACATAAATAGACCTCTACCTTGCCATTAACTGTTTCTCATATTATATTTATACCATGTTGAGTTGTTCTTTCTGCATTAAAGGAAAACAGAAAACTTTATTGATTGATAGAAGTCATACAAATTAAAATCAAGACTTGCCTTTGAAGTGATGTCCCACTTATATTTTTAGATATTTAAATAAAATATAAATGTGAAAGAACAGTTCCCTCTGTAATGAGAAAAATGTGAAAAGTGATACATTGTAAACACACAGATAGAAATATACAAAAATATTGATAGTGATTATATTGCTGTGGGTTTCAGGCATTTTTATTTATTTACTATTTCAGGTGATTTTTACTCTCTTGATGCTTTTGTGTTTTCTTATGTATTTCTCCAAATGAACATGCATTGTTTAGCATTTTAGGCAGCCTTTTCCCATGTAGAGTGTGGCTAGTTTCCGTAGCTCTGCTTCTAAAATGTACATCTTGCAGGTGGGAGCAGACGGAGGCCAGGAGATCGCAGTAGTAGAGCTGCAGTGCTCCCAGGACCCAGGGGACTGTCCCTTTGTGATATCAGCACACTTCCTCCTGGTTGACCATGTGCAGGTGATGCCCTCTGTCTTTACTCCTCCTGGTGCTAGTTTGCTTAAACTAATCAAGCCACCAACCAACTTGCTAAACGTTTTCTTCAGATGGGCTGCTGATTTGAATAAATAGTATGGTGACTGGGTAGCTTCAGCAACAGTGTTTCTCCCTGTGCTGGAAGCTGAAGGTCAAAGATCAAAGGGTAGCAGAGATTCTCCTCCCACCTTTCTGTCCTCCTCCTCCATCTCCTCCTCCTCCACCTTGCCCTCCTCCTCCTCCATCTTGCCCTCCTCCTCCTCCATCTTGTCCTCGTCTTCCTCCATCTTGTCCTCCTCCTCCATCTTGCTCTTCTCTCCCTTTACCTTTTCCTACTTTGTTCCTTTTCCTTTCCCCCTTTTAAGAAAATGAGACAGAGGGTCTCAGTCTGTATTGCAGGCTTGCTTCTAACATGGCGCTCCTTCATTAGCCTCCCTTCTGTTGCCATTACTGCTATGAACTACACACCCACTTCACAACAGAGTCTTCCCTGGGACCCCCTGTGACAGTCCTGACACTGCTGTGCATGTGAAGTACTCAGGCTCGTGATCATAGAATGCTGGAAATCATAGGAAGGCTTCACAAAAGCCCTGTTATCCTAGTTCAGTGTCGAGTCAGGAGCCCAGCTGTGGTCTAAAACAATTCTGAAATAAAAATAGATCCAGAACGAACATCCCAAAATTAAATAAAGCAGGCCCCAAGCATCACCCACTGGGAGTCTTCTCACATAGGTATTCAGCTTTGTAGATCTACTGTGTCCGGAAACAGCAGCTGTCAGTACAGAGAGTCCATTCTTCATTGAGAGAGGTCCTCACAGGCTCTGGAAGCTTCTCATATGGCCCCTAGCCCAGATGTCACTCAGGTAGACACACACATCAGATGGGACCATTTGAGAAGCCCTGACCCTCAGGAACGCCTATCTCATACACAGGTTTCAGTGACCAGGAGATGTACTCTGTTCTATGAATTACCACTCTCAAGAAAGCCCAAAGCTTTGGTTTCCACCTACTCACTGAAGTCCTAATCTTGGTGCAGATTTACCAGAGATGTCACCATAATTACAGCTGGCTGTTTTGGGAGGGCTGGAGGGTTTGCTTTTTGAGATAGGCCTTACTCTTGCCTCAACCTACATTACAGCACCAGCCTTATAGCTGACTTTTTATCAGGTTTCCATGGGAACAGAGCTAGAACCTTAATTCAGGGTCACATATGTCCAGGTAAGAGATATTTAACTTTCTGCCCCCAAAATATGTGGTTATTTTGTTATTTGGATAAAAAATAATTCAAGCCAGGTGATGGTGGTTCACACCTCTAATCCCAGCATTTGGGAGGCAGAGGCAGGCGGATCTCTGTGAGTTTGAGGCCAGCCTGGTCTACAGAGCGAGTGCCAGGAAAGGCTCCAAAGCTACACAGAGAAACAATGTCTTGAAAAACAACAACAAAAGTAACTTAAAATCAAATTAAAAAAACCACGGTGGCCTGGGAGGCCTCCCTGTCCACCTGCTATGAGTAAACCTCAATCAAGCAGTAGTGAGAGATGGTTCCGTGAAAGAGGCTTCTCTGACTCGCCCTGTCTCATGAAGCCTGTCTCATCTTAGGAGAAATCTTCAAAAAATTCCATTGTTAGGACACTCTCCATCACTTAACAAAATACCTTAAATAATTAACTTAGAAAGTTTGTGCTAGAGAGATGGTTCAGAGGTCGAGTGCTTGCTCCTTATCCAGAGGAGTTTGACTCCCAGCACCCATGTT
This sequence comes from Cricetiscus sungorus, assembly GCA_030556225.1. Taxonomy (NCBI): domain Eukaryota; kingdom Metazoa; phylum Chordata; class Mammalia; order Rodentia; family Cricetidae; genus Cricetiscus; species Cricetiscus sungorus. The sequence continues at coordinate 3,252,492 of JANBXA010000741.1, forward strand.
TAACAATGAAAAGCTGGGTGGTTGACATCTTGAGTAGCAGGTATGAGGCCCGGGATGTTCTCTTTGGCCCCGGGGCAATTAAGATCCAAACTCTAACATCTACCTTTTAAATGGAGGGACTCGGGGGTATACGTCCTTTCTAAAGTTTCAGAGATACCCCACAGTGCACCCTGCAGTGAACAGCCTATGGTTGTGCCATCTCTCCGTAGCCGTATACTGCAGAGTCAGGATTAGCCAACATCTAGGGGACACCGGCACTGCCAAGCCGGGCAAATCTTCCTCCATTGTCCAGGATCACGGGGTGGGTTTCCAAGAAGAGCAGAACCGTTCACATCCTCTGCCTGACCACAGAGCTTTCCAGCCCCTTTCATTGCTGGGAGCTCACTTTGTCTTGACTGATACCTGTCCCCAGCTGTACCATTCTTTACAGGGTATTTTTCTCTTCTTCCTTACCCTTGACTGACTTTCTACATTTCCAAAAAGGTGTGGAATGCCAGTCTTCCAAGTTCACTAAACCACCTGCTCTGGAGTGCTTGAATGAACACTTCCCTACAAGAAGGCTTTTTCCTCTGTGTTCTACCCACTCCAGCTTCTTGCTCCCTCAACTCCAGCTTTACATGTTCCTTTCCTGTTGCTGTGATAAAAACACCATGACAAGGCAACTGAGAGATGATGGCTTTATTTGGACATTGGGTTCCAGGGGAATAAGAGTAATATCATATCAGGGAAGTGTGGCAGCAGGCGGGCATGGTAGCTGGGAGGCAAGCTGAGAGCCCCCACCTCTAACAGAAAACAGAAAGGGAACTAGGGTGATTTTTAAAACTTGAAACAAAGCCTGCCCCGCCCCATGATGTATTTCTCCCAGCAAGGCCACCCCTTTAAGCCTCCTCAAAAAGCACCTGCCAACTGGGGACCAAGCCCTAAGGTCAGCCAGTGGGGGACGTTTTCATTCAAACCAACATGGTGATTCATTAAGAAAAATAGCTTTAAACCCTTCATGGCAGGGTGTAGGGATTCACTGAGGACGAATGTGTTCATAAGTTCCTGTGTCCTGTGTACTGTAATCCCCAGACTAGAAGAGAGAGCACCAGAAAGCAAACCTCTGAAGGCGCAAGTGAATATTATGAACATTACATCGAAGACCTGAAGAGACAAGGATTTCTGCTCCAAGAACACTTTACTGCTGAAGCAACACCATTAGCATCTGAAAAACTGCAAGCAGTAAGCTAGCTGCTTGATAGGATTGCATTGCATTGGCTGAGTTGGGAGGGGTGTGTGTGATTGTTGTTCAGTTTGGTTTGTTTTATTTTTGTTTTGTTGGTTTTCCGAGACAGGATTTCTCTGTGGTTTTAGAGGCTGTTCTGGAACTTGCCCAGTAGACCAGGCTGGCCTCGAACTCCAAGAGATCTTCCTGCCTCGGCCTCTTGAGTGCTGGGATTAAAGGTGTGTGCCACCACCACCCAGCTTGGTTTGTTATTTTAGACACTCTCTCACTCTTTAATCCAGGATGGCATGGCATCACATTCAAACAAATCCCCTGCCTCAGACTTCTCAGTGCTGAGATTTTGGATGGTACCACCATACCCAGATGATTGATTTTTTTTTTATTTGTTTGTTTGTTTTTGTTTTTTTTTTAAGCAGGGTCTTACCATGTAACTCTAGCTTAGAACGTACTATGTAGACCAGTATGGCCTTAAACTCAGATTCATCTGCCTCTGCTTCCTGATTGCTGGGGGTGGGGGGGTGGGAGATGGGCCAGCAGTTAAGAACAATGGCTACCCTTCCAGAGAGCCTGGATTTGATTCCCAGTATATAGCTGTTGGCTCATAACCACCTGTAACTCCAGTTTTAGAGGACATGATGACCTCTTCTGGCCTCTGTCAGTTCATGTAACATGCAGACAGGCACACAGGCCAAACATCCATATGCATAAAAAAAAAAACTAAAAAATACATACAAATTGCTCTGTATAAAAATGAAAAGCTGTGGATTCCTTCCAGACTAACATGGTTTAATCAGGCAAGACCCCCCCCCTGAAACAGTGTCCCAGGTGATCCAATATTCAAAACAAAGTTGTTACAAGCACTTTCCCACCAACCTGGTCCCATAGCTGTGTAAGCCCCAAAATAATACACAGAGACTCTATTAGTTATCAAACTATTGGCCATGGCTAGAGCTTCTTATTGGCTAGCTCTTTCTTAAATATTAACTCATTTCTATCAATCTAAGTGTTCTAATGTGGTCTTATCTTACTGGGGAGAGGGTCCAGACCTCTTCTCTCATGTCCTACATCTTGACTCCTCTCTACTACATCTCCCAGAATCCTCCATGTCTCCTAGTCCCACCTATCTTGCTCTCCTATTGGCTAATAGGACTTTAGTCACTAACCAATAAGAGAAACATATACAGAATGACATCTCCCATCATCTTCTCTTTTCTGTCTAAAATAAAAAGAAGGGTTTTAACTTTAACATAGGAAAATATATAACAAAACATCTATCAAATATGAACTATTGTTAACATGCCCCTTGTCTACATTATAATATGGAGAGCATCCATGTATTCTGTTCCTTGTGTTCTGGGTACTGTCCACCAGTCTCTGCCTCTTAAAGGGCCTACTGCTGTGGGAACTACTACCCTACTACTCCACAGTGGGGACCGGGTGCCGGCATAAGAACCTGAGGGATACTCAAGCCATTCCCAGCCTTAATGTCTGACCATGGGTGCAGGTGCCTCTCTTGGACCCTGATATTTTTTCTTATACTTCTGGGTCTATACTGTTGTTGTTTTGTTGTTTGTTGTTTGTGAGGTTGGAAATGGAACTCAGGGTCTTAGATATATTGGGCAAGTACTCTACTGTTGATGCACCCGGGTCCTGTGTCAGTTTTACACAAAGTGCTCATGAGGACATGTGTGTGTGTGTGTGTCTGTCTGTCTGTCTGTCTGTCTGTCTGTGTGTCTGTCTGTCTGTGTCTGTCTGTGTGGTGATGCTTTGTCTTGATGTTGTTTCAGCTGCTTTTGGAGGAGGTCATAAGTTCAGGCACTCTGAGCCGGGAGGTGAGCGATTTGGTGGAGACGGTCTGGGCAGAAGCTCTGGGACACCTGGAGCACACACTTCTCAAGCCAGTGAACAGCATAAGCCTGAATGACGTAAGTCACGATGGTCATTGGATCAGTACCACGAACCTACTTCCTGATGGACTGGTGTAACCACTGGTGCTAACAGTCACGTGCTGGCTGGTTCACTCTGAAGTCCACCCCTCAGTGTTCTTTCCTCATTCTCTGAAGGAATGGAACATCATGAGAACCAAATGTCCCTGTCATGTCAGTTCTCAGTGGTGGCCAATATAGCCCTAAGTATTGGCGCTGAGGGTATTGTTGCCAAAGAACAGAGTGGTAGTGCCCTATCTTAGATACCCAGATGGGATCTACTTTGAAATAACTTTTTTAGCCTTTCACCTCCTCACTGTCTTAGGAAAAGCAGGCTTGCTTGTAGCATACCAGGACATGCTGTTCTCTTTTCCATTATGTATAACAGTGGTTGAAAGATCAAGTGATTTACAGATGATATTCCCAATGATCCAACTCATACAACTGAGTAGTCAAAGGAAGACAGTGCAGGCAGCTTTCCCTGTGGAATGAGACAAACTGTTTCTGGGAGAAACAGATTTCTTGCTGTTAGGTTCATGATGCACTTGAAGAATTAGGAGCATGGCGTGGTTTGATGTTGACATCGTACTGTTTCTCTACAAAAAGCAAGTCCCCCTGCAGGTGCATTTATATTCCTGTCTGTTCATGTGTGCATATTGTAGAAATAGGGGACTGCATTTTTCTTCCGTGGTATAGCCACAGATAAATTGCCCACAATTCAGAGAATAACCCTGCACTTACATAAACACAAGCAACCCTAAATAAACTCAGTGAGTTATTATTAGAAAGACATTTGTGCAACAGGGGATCATGTTGAGAAAAAGGAGGATCCAGAAGGAGCAAAGAGGGTTGAGAGAAGGAGTGGGTCTGATCAAAATGCATATGTGTATAAGACTGTCCACAAATGGGGCTGGAGAAATGGCTCAGAAGTTAAGAGCACTGGTTGTTCTCCCAGAGGTCCTGCATTCAATTCCCAGCAACTACATGGTGGCTCACAACCATTTGTAATGTGATCTGGTACCCTCTTCTCACCTGCAGGGGGGATACATGGAAACAGAACACTGTATACATAATAAATAAATAAATCTTTAAAAAAAAAAAAAAAGACTGTCCACAAATAAAGAATTGTCCACAAATAAATTAAAGAAACAAAGAGCCCTGGCTGTTTGTTCACCGTTGAGCTGAGACCAATTTGCAAGTATCTTCCTTCCTGGCAGTATTCACAGCTGAGCTACGCCTTAAAACCTGAATTTGCCTTGGTGGCTGTGTTAGTCAGTTTTCTGTCACTATAAGGACACACCAGAGACAATCCACTCACAAAGAGAAGATTGCTTTTGGCTCACTTTGTAAATCTCAGTCTATGATAGATTGGCCCTATTGTTTGGGGCTTCTAATGAGTCATCCTGGCATATTAGGAGTGTATAGTGATGCAAAACCCACTCACTTCAAGGCCAAGAAATGAGAAGAGCAGACTAAGGGTCCACTAGGCTCTTCCTCCTAAAGGTCCCACCACTTGCCAAAAGCACCTTCTTAGTGACTAAGCTTTGAGACACGGGCCTTAGGAAAACAGTTAAGACCCAAAATAAGAGGACTAAAACTGTGAAAGAATTAATAAAAGTTATTCTATTTTTTAAAGGCCCAAACTATAGCAGTGTCAGCGGTCTAAAGAAAACTCATAATTCCAATGTCTTCAGCTGCCTCTTTAGATGTTTTTATGCATGTCTCTTCTATGAATACCAGGATTTAAATTTTAAAAGCACACTTGCTTTCTGTTTGCAGGTGAGTAAAGCAGAGGGGGTCCTCCTCCTAGTAAAATCAGCCCTGAAGAACGGAGAAACAGCGGAGCAACTGCAGAAGACCTTGGCTGATTTCTACCGATTGATTCCCCACAAACATCCAGCGTCAGAAGACATTAACCTGAGGTTGTTAGTTCAAAAAGAGGACCTTTGTCAGGTATGCCCCTGGAATAAAGAATTCAATTTAAAATGTGTTTGCAGGGTCATGACTAGAGATGGCACAGTGGTTAAAGAGCATCTGAATTCTGTTGCCAGCACCACATGGTGGCTCACAACCAACTGTACCTACAGTTCTAAGGGATTCAGTGTCATCTTCTGGGATCTGTGGGCACCAGGCATGAGGATAGTATGCATACATGCATGTGGGCAAAATACTTATACAGATAAAAATAAGCAAAAGTCTTTAAAAAACAAAATAAAACTGGATGTAGTAGTACACGCCTTTAATCCCAGCACTTAGAACACAGAGATAGTTTTATCTCTATGAATTTGAGGCCAGCCTGGTCTACATAGTGAGTTCAAGTATATCCAGGGCTATGTAGAAAGACTCTGTCTCAAAAACAAACACAAATGTAATAATTAATAATAATAATAATAAACCCACAGAGACAGCTGACCTGAACAAGGAGGAGCCAATGGGCCCCCAGACTAATAGCTGGGAAACCAGCATTGGACTGACTTAGGCCCCATGAAAGTGAGTCTCAGTTAGAAGGCCTGGGCAGTCTAAGATACTCCCTTAACCTAGAGGCAGAAGGGAGGGTCTAGTCCCTACTCCAAATGACTTGACAGATTTTGTTGACCCTTCCTGGAAGTCACCACTCTACCTGTGGAGTGGGGGGGGGGGGGGGTAAGGGGAGAGTATAGGATGGGGGGGGATGGGAGGGAAGGAAGGAGGGAGAGAGGGAGGGAGAGAGGGAGGGAGGGAGGGAAAGAGAGGGAACTGGGATCTATATGTAAAATAAGAAAAATAACTAAATAAATTAAAATAATAGTAATAAAATCTGTATGGTGAATAAAGCCAGGCATAGTGATACACACCTGTAAATCCCAGCTCTCAAGGGAGGTAGAGGTAGAAGGAGCAGGAGTTCAAGGACAGCCTCAACTACATAGCAAATCTGAGGCCATCCTAGACTACACAAAACCCTGTCTCAAGGGAGGGGGGTTGGGGGGGCTGGACAGATGGCTTGGCGATTAAAAGCACCTGTTGCTCTTGCCAAAGACCTGGTTTCAGTTCCCAGCACCCACATGGTGGCTCACAGCCTTTCATACTCACTTTCCAGGGGATCCCATGGCCTCTTCTGACCTTCACTAGCACCAGGCATGTGGGCAGTACACATACATGCATGCAAACAAAACATTTATACATAGAAAATGAAATAAATCTTTTAAAGATGATACATGTTCTGGGGCAAGGTGGTACACCTTTAATCCCAGCACTCAGGAGGCAGAGGAAGGTGGACCTTTTTCAGTCCTAGACCAGCCTGGTCTGCAGAGTGAGTTCCAGAACAGCCAGGGCTACAGAGAGAACCCCTGTCTCAAAAAAACAAAGCAAAACAAAAACGTGATGATGTGTGTGCTCTTGATGTCACTTGTTGGGATTTGGAATCACATCTCTGGACCTATCTGTGAGGGTGTTTCCAGAGCCCTTTAACCAAAGAGGGAGATTCACCCTGAATGTGGGCAGCAGCACCCATGGGCTGGGGTCCAAGGCTGAACAAAAAGGAGAAAGTGAGGTGACACCAGCATCCATCTCTCCGGGCTCCCTGACTGCAGACACCGTGTGACCAGCAGTCTCACAATCCCGCCACCAGGCCTTCTCCACCTAAACCAGGAACCAAAACAGCCCTTCCTTCTTCCTTCCTTCCTTCCTTCCTTCCTTCCTTCCTTCCTTCCTTCCTTCCTTCTTCCTTAAGTTGCCTTTGTCTGGCATTTTGACACCACAGTGGGAAAAGTAGCTCATTTAAAGTTCTATACCAATATACACTTCTACTGTGCTGTCAGTGAGGCAATTCTTTCTATATCTATCTATCTATCTATCTATCTATCTATCTATCTATCTATCTAAGGTGGGGATTTCTATATTCATCCCAGGCTAGCCTTTAACTTCTGATCTCAAGTAATCCTGCCTCAGTCTCCCAAGTAGCCGGGAAAATTGGTATTGTACCAAGCCTTCTGATTTTTAGAAATTTTATTTTCACTTTTGAGAAGAGCCTTACACTGCAACTTGGGCTGGCCTGGAATTTACTGTATAACCTAGGCTAGCCTTGAACTCATGCCAATCTTCCTGCCCCTCCCCAAGTGCTAAGGTTACAGAAGTAAGCCACCATGCCCAGCTTTGCACCCAGCATTTATTCAGTTTAGTATACTACCAACACCAAATACTAATCAAAAACTTTGTGGGAAAAACTGATTTTTATCATTTTGGAAAATGTTAATGTAATATACATAATTAACTTTGCTGTGTTGTGGCTCTAACATCTCTATCATTTCTGCCCACAGCTAGTAAGAGACATGGTGAATGTTTGCGAAACGAATTTATCCAAACCCAACCCACCATCTCTTGCCAAATACCGAGCTTTGAGATGCAAAATCGAACATGTTGAACAGAACACTGAAGAATTTTCCAGGGTTAGAAAAGAAGTGTTGCAGAGTAATCACGGGTAAGCATGAAGCAAGCCTCCTGGGATCTGTGACAATGATGCTGTCTGAGATCCTGTTAAAAAGTCAACCAAGACAGCTCGAGAAAGTAATCCTCCACATTCAAACAAGACAGCTGCAGTGTTATGTCAAAGCACTTTCTTCCGTGTTTACAATATTATCTTAAGGGGCTGGCCACGTGACGCAGTGGGTCAAAGCACTTGCTGCCAAACCCAATGACCTGAGTTTGGTCCCCAGAACCCACAGGGTGGAAGGAGGGAACCAGCTCTCACAGGAGTGCCATGACACCCATGGGGACACGGGAACACACACACACACACACACACACACACACACACACACACACACAATAAATAAATAAATAAATACGACTAAAAAAATAGAAAAATCCGCTTTATCTGGGGGAGTATCCTGTGCTAACAGGTTCTCCCCACTCACCCACTCTGCTTCCTCGGTTACTTGAATTTTATTGCTATTATTATGATGATTGTGTCCATATATGATGTGCACATGTGAGTGCAGGTGCCCACATATCATAGCACCCATGTCTAGGTCAGAGAAGAGCCTTCTGGAGTTCACCCTCTTTTTCACTGTGGGCTCTGGTTTCCTCAACAAGCACTTTACCCCCGAGCCATCTTGCCAGCCTGTGACCTAATGTTGTTGAAGGTTAGATTTAAACCTCGGGGGTAAAAGTGTAACGTAGCACATCCTGGTATGTTTTCCTGTCCTCCCCCATCCATGCACTTGATCCTGTAACAATCAGTTAGATCATAGCATACGTACTGTGTCATGCCATATTCCAGTAAATGTCACCTACAAAGAGTAGCCTTTTTACCACATTTTTTTTTTTCTGGGCCTATTTGGTTTTCTTAGTAACATGAATAATTTAGTAGCTTAATTTTTGTCCTTCCTATCAGAATGTAAACTCAATGAAGACAGAGACCCTGATGTCTTAGTTCTAATTCCTGGGGAAATATTCAGCATAGATTATGATTATGAATGCATAAATGAATGCATCTCCTGCCCATGGCCAGAGGAAACCCACTGTGGCTTGACACAGCCCATGGATGGGACATTTAAAGCACAGATCAGATTATATGTGTGTGCTGCTTGGTTTCTGTTATCGGGACCGAAACTAGAGCTATCTGGGAAGAGGGAACCTCATTGAGGAGTTGCCTCCATCACGTTGATCTGAGGCAAGTCTCTGGACATTTTCTTGATTAATGACTGATATGGATGGCCCAACCCACTGTGGACAGTGACAGCCCTGGACACGTGGTCCTGGGTTGTGTAAGAAAGCAGGCCAAGGGAACAAGCCAGGAAACAGCATTTCACTGTGGTCTCGGTTCAGTTCCTGCCTCCAGGTTTCCTGCTCGAGTTCCTGGGCTTCTTCCCTCCGTGGAGTGTGACCTATAATCCAAAAGCAAAAACAAAAACAAACCCTTTCCCCTCGCCTTTGGTCATGGTGTTTATCATAGCAACAGAAAGTAAAATGTGTGTGTGTGTGTGTGTGTGTGTGTGTGTGTGTGTGTGTGTGTGTGTGTGTGTGTTTGCGCGCGCATGTAAATGCATGCAGTTGCCACGGCGTGCTGGTGACGATCAAAGGACAGTCTGTGGGGCTGGCTCTGCCCTTTACCACCTGGGCTCTGGAGACCATCAGGCTCACTGACAAGCACGTCTAGCTGGGGAGCCATGGACATCTGAGTTCTCTTGAGATTTCATTTATTAGTGATTTTTAGTTTTCTTCTAACTGTATGACCTGAAGGTTTTCTCCTGATTCTTCCAGTGCAAGTCCAGTAGATGTCTTGCAGATATTTAGAGTTGGCAGAGTAAATGAAGCCAAAGAGTTTTTGAGCAAACTGGGCAACGTGCAGCCCTTGTTTCATGGGTCTCCTGTGCGGAACATTCTTGGAATCTTGTCCCGGTAAGATGTGCCATTTTACTTTTTAGTTTTCAGGCTTACAAGTGTGAAATGTTCCCCTTTCTTGTCTACTTTTGTCTAAATTGTGTCTTTGATACTAAACAAGACCAAAGTAAATACATAAATCACATGAGTTTTTCAGTTAAGAGCAGCAAATCTATACACAGAGAAAAGTATGTCATCAACATTTTTTATTTGTGATTATATATTATATATTTGTGGGGTTTTTAAAAAAGTGTTCTACATAGGTATGAATTACTCCTTGAAATTTGGGCATGGTGATACCTATAATCCTAACACTCAGCAAGCTGAGGCAGGATGATGGCATCTAGTTCAAGCCCAGCCTTGGCTACAGAATGAATTCAAGGCCATTCAATGTTGATGGAGTTTTCCTGTCCTGGCAGCCACTCCCAAATAAATGCACAGAGACTAGTATTAATCATAAATGTTCAGCCAATAGCTCAGGCTTATTACTAACTACCGCTTACATTTAAATTAACCCATATTTTACCTATGCTCTACCACATGGCTTGGTACCTTACCTCAGCACAGCATGTTCATGTCCCACTTCCTCTGTGTCTCAGGGTGACTCCTTAGACTCTGCCCTTCTTCCCAGCATTCTCCTAGTCTGGCTCTCCCGCCCAGTCTCTTCCTGCCAGCTCAATAGACCCTATTTTCTAAACCTTGGGGGAGAAGCTGAAGTTACAGGGGCAAGGAGAATTATGAGTGTATTTTAGTCCTTTACTCAAGCACCTAGGGATTTTTAGTTTTCTTCTAACTGTATGACCTGGGGTTGGTGATGCAATAATTCCAGCATTCTGGAGGCAGAGGCAGGCAGATCTCTGTGAGTTCAAAGCCAACTTGGCCTACGTAGCAAGTTGCAGATCACCCAGAGCTACATAGTGAGACTCTGTCTAAAAAGAAGAGGGAGAAGACAAAACGGAAGAGGAAGAAAGGAGAAGGTGGAGGAGGAGGAAGAAGCTGAAACTTAAGGGCTGGGAAGTGGCTTAGTGGTAGCATGCCTAGCATGGGTGAGGTCCTGGGTTCAAACCCAATACTGAAAAACAAACAAATTAACTGTATAGGAAAGTCCTTTCTGTATCAGACAAAATCTCAAAAGCCATCTTATAAAATCAATTCAATCTCCTGATGCAAAAGTCAATTGATAGTTTTGTAATCAAGAACAGAAGCCTGCTGTGGCCTGTCTGTAGAGAATGCCATGTTTTCATGCTAAGAGAATTCTGAATGTCTGAAGTCCAATGGGAACCTGTGTAAGAGCCCAAGAAGTCAAGAGAATCAGTTAGCATTGAGCTGGCTTATCTGGGGCCACAAGATCCTGTGTGGTCAAGACAGTGATGGGGAAGCAACCACGGCTGGTAACATGCTAATGGCATGTGTTGCTCTGAGAGGTCACAGTCATCTTGGTATCTATGGAGTTGCTTCCAGACCTTTCTCAGATGCTGAAACCTCCAGTGCCCAAGGGCCCTCTATAAAATGGAGTCTGCATAGAACAGAAGTGTTTTCCCTATACTTTAAATTATATCCACATGGTGTAATAGTGTCTAATACAGTGTGAGTGCTATGAACACTGTTGCCAGGAAGTGTTGTTTAAAACCAGTGACAAGAAAGTTCTGTATATATTCCATACAGGTGATTTATTTTCTAAATGTTTTAAATCCATGGCTGGTTGACTATAGGTATGGAGGGCCTGCTGAACTCTGACCTGGGGTTTGTAAAGACTGGTGAATCTGCTGTTGGTCACTGAGTTTAAAGGCTATGTGGAGAGTCCTGTCCTCTGGTAAATCACCATCCTGTCCTTCTCTTTCAGAGGGCTGCTTTTACCTAAAGTTGTGGAAGACCGTGGCGTGCAAAGGACAGATGCTGGAAATCTGGGCAGTGGGATTTACTTCAGCGACTCAGTCAGGTTGGTGTGTTCTGCCCATCCCCCACCATTGAGGCTCCTTGCAAACCTCTTTAGTGAGGGAGTCTCTCTCCCAACAGCACATCAACACTGAAAGCAGTCGGTTCCCTCAACATACTGTAAAAGCAGGACTTCTTGGTGAGCGTTTGAGAAATGGTGTTTGAAATCTTCTTAGTGGCTGGGCGTTGGTGGCACACACCTTTAGTCCCAGCACTCAGAAGGCAGAGGCAGGCAGATCTCTGTGAGTTCGAGGCCAGCCTGGTCTACAGAGGGAGTTCCAGGACAGGCTCCAAAACAATACAGAGAAACCCTGTCTCAGGGGGAAAAAAAATATTTTATTACTCTTAACTATTTATTTATTTATTTATTTATTTATTTATTTATTTATTTATTTATTTATTTATTTATTTATTTATTTATTTATTTATTTATTTGGGGGATGGGGGGGAACCTGACCTCCACAGTCAGTTCCTTCCACCAAGTAGGTCCCAGGGATCCAACTCTGGTCACCAAGTTTCGTAGCAGGCACTTTTACCCACTGAGCCATCTTGCCAACCCACATCAGCTTTTACATATATTTCTAGCTGGATTTCTACTGTACCCCTCACCTCCTCTTCCCTCAGACCCCACCCCATGGGTAAATCCTCTCATATCACAGATGGGGACCTTAAGGCCACCAGGAGGCTCTTGCCTTGGGTCACCCAGCTAAAAGAAGACACATGGGGGAACAGGTCTCTGCAGGCCAGTGATTATTAGTTACTTTTCTGTTACTGAGATATGACACCACAACAAGGCAACGGCAGAAGGAAGAATTTATTTGAGCTGTGGTTCCAGGGAGTTAGAGTCTGTGATGGTGGGGTGAAGGCATGGCTTCAGGAGTGGGGAGCCAAGGCCTCACATCTTCAACACAAAACAGAGTGCACTGAAAGTAGCATGAGGCTTTGAGACTTCAGAACCAGCCCCCAGCATATACTTCCTCCAATAACTCCCCTCCCCGCCAAGCCTCCGAAAGCAGTGCTGTCACCTGGGGACCTAGTGTTCAAATGCCCAAGATGTGGGGGGGCAGCTCATTCAAGGACCACACCACCCGTGCTTGCTTTTGCTGACCACTGCTTTCTCTCACTCCCATCTAGAGGACGTTGTCTCCTTGTGACTTCATTTTCTTGAGATTGGTGTCTCCCTGTGTAACCCTTGCTGGCCTAGGACTTGCTATGTAGATCAGACTGGCTTCAAACTAACAGAGATCTGCCTGCCTCTGCCTCTCAAGGGCTGGGACTAAAGGCATTGTTATTTTTTTTTTTAATTTTTAATCATTTATGATGTATATATTGTTCCTGCCTGCACACAGAAGAGGACAGCAGATCTCATTACAGATGGTTGTGAGATGGATGTGTGTGGGTGCTGGGGCTTGAACTCATGACCTCTGGAAGAGCAGCCAGTGTTCTTAACCTCTGAGCCTATGTATCCTAGGCTGAGGCTATGTATCCTAGGCTGGACTTGAACTGATGACCCTCCTGCCTTGATCTCCTAAGTACTGGGCTGAAGGTGTGCACCTGCCCAACTTTCCACGATGAAGTTCTAACTTGTATCTTTAGGGATACTGCAATGGTGGTAAACTTCGGAAAGATTTCCCTAGAAAAATCTTTCGACAGACAATACAGGCTTGGGTAGTCCTTGTCTGAGAATTAGATATTTCTTGCAGATTTGAGATTATCTGTGTAACATAATGAGATATCTTCGGGGACACCCAAATCCAAATGTGGAATTCATTTATGCATCATGTACACCTGATAGCCTGCTGGTGATTTTGCACAATATGCTTAGTGTGCCTTCCCTCAGACCACAACCATCACAGGGTTAGGGGTAGAATTTTCCATCCATGGCGTCACACTGGTGCACAGTTTTCAAAGTTCACAGTTTTGGACTTGAGATACCCACCTATGTTTCCTATACAGTGAAGGGAGGCTGGCCCGTAGCCCTTGTAACCTGTGTTTGTTTCCTTCTTCGTGCAGTACAAGCATTAAGTACTCACTTGCAGGGGAGACAGATGGCTCCAGACTCCTGGTCATCTGTGATGTTGCCCTGGGAAAGTGTATGGACTTATTCAAGAAGGACTTTTCTTTAACTGAGGCACCACCAGGCTATGACAGTGTGCACGGAGTTTCCAAAACGTCCTCTGTCACCACAGACTTTGAGGTACTTTGTTTTGAAAGACATGCAGACCTGGAGTTACGGGTCAGAAGCCAATCCCTTTGCCTAGTACTTGAAAACAAATCAGTCAAGCAAAGAAACAACAACAAAAAAAAATCCAAATAGACAAAATGGCCCCAAATGTGCAATGACCAGCCCCAGAGGGTTGCTTCTATTTTTATTAAATATGTTTTCATTTAAGTCATGCCCATCTACCTACTGCCCAAATTCAGTCTTTGCTAAATTAACACATCTGAGAGTCTGTTTCTCTGGGAACATCTGGCTGCTCTTTCTGAGTTTGTTTATGTCTTATTGATTCCCCTTTGCTCTAGGATGACGAATTTGTTGTTTATAAAACCAATCAAGTTAAAATGAAGTACATTGTTAAATTTCGAATTCCTGGAGATCAAATAAAGGATTTCCGTCCTCATGAAAACACTGAATTAGAGGAGCACAGAGCTGCACCTTCAAATGTTTCAAAGCTTGAAGGTAAGACAAGTTTCTTAGGTACTGTCTTATGAAATAACATAAAGTGGAATTTTTTTCAAAAGCATTTATATTTGTGTTTGGTAAGCAGTATCTATGACTTCCTATTTCATGTCTTGAACATTTAAAAAGCAAGATGCTTAAGAGAGATAAAGTGATCTCAAAGTCCTTGCTTTGTCACTAGCTTGCTTAAGCTGACTTGTTAGGGATTGCTGTGATTTCCCTCACAGGCTTTACTGCAGGTAAGGACAAAAATGATCCATGAAGAGACAAGAATAAAACTCAACTCAGCCCTATTTTATTGTAACTGGGCTGAACCAGGATTTCTAGAGTCTGGCCTACATCATTTTACTTTAGCCATAATTATGCACAGCACAATTTTGGAAAAAGGTTTTCAGTTAACAATTAACTCAGCCCCAAGTGCACAATTGAAGACATGTTTTCATTGAGATTCCTTACCAAGTACATCTGGCTCTTTTCACAAAAATGGGGACTGTTGACTTAGAGATAGTACCCAAAATTTAGGGTCTAGAGAGCTTGACCGAGGTAAACATAAAGCCTGGGGGTGTCAGGATTGGCCAGCCTGGAAAACAGAAGTCACTTAGGCTGTTGTAAAGGACAAGTGACATCACTCTTTACAGTGGATTTATGGTCTAAAAGCAACACTCACGATTTAGAGGAAAGGGATTAGGAAAAAAGGTCTGGGATAAAAGTAAAACAGTAAATTCTGGGAGATAGAGCAGAGCCTGTCTCATCAGAAAGCAGAGGACCAGGTTGTAAAGGACATCATTCCTGGCATTCCAGGAAGGACAGCTATGCATTCATTGCAGAGGTGAGCTGTGGGTTTAACTTCCCTGGCTTCTCCAGTGATTATCTGTGTACACAAGGCTCTTTGTTCTCTATAGGAGATGGCTTAATAATGCAATTCATGTTGGAGTCTCTATTTTTTTTGGGGGGGGTTGTTGCTATAGCAAAAAACTAGGTGTGTTATAAAGAAAAGTTTTTGTAATACATGTGTGTGTCTTTGTGTGTGTGTGTGTGTGTGTGTGTGTGTGTGTGTATACACATGTGTGGAGGTCAAAGAATAATTTGCAAGAATTTCCCTCTTCTCACCGGTAGGCCCTTGGGGTTGAACTCAGTACATAGGAGGATCTTGCGTTCCAGGCCTTCCTGGACTATAAGGCAAGATTCTATCTGAAAAACAAACCAAAACAGGAAGGTTGTCTGTTCTACAATTTTAAATGTTCAGGGACCTGATGCTGCCATCAACTTGTCTCTGATGTGGACCTCAAAGCAGATGGTATCACAGCAGAAACAGGGGCAAGAGGGAGATCACATCATAGGCAGTCAGCCAGAGTAGGAGTGCAACCAGCAGCCAACTCCACTAGGTCCTGCTTCTAAAGATCCCACCCACCCCCAGACATCACACCCTGGTGACTAAGCATCCAACATATGAACCGTTGGGAGATGAACTATATCCAAGCCATGGCATCCATGGAACTAGGTCAGGGTGCAATAGCAAAGGGAGCAGAATAAGCAGATGAGGCTGTAGACCCAGAAAGCTGGTGTTGACTGTGGCTTCCACGTGGCAGGTGGTGCCGACTTGAACACTTGACCTCCTCTCAGATGGACATGAGCATGTGTCCTTGTTAAATGTCACTACAAGACGAATGAAAAAAGAAAAAGGGGTCCACAAATTGTAATGGACATTGAAGTCAAATAGCAGAAAACAAGCTTCCTGGAAGACCTTGGCCCTTATAATATCACCTAGTAAGAATAAAAAGCATGTTAGAAGCTAGCCATGATGCTGCATGCTTATAATCCCAGTACTGAAGCCTAGGGTGGACAGGAGGATGCTTGCCATAAGTTTGAGGCCTGCCAAGGCTACATAGCAAGACCCCCTGACAATATCCTTCCAAAAAGAGCACTTCTACTGATTGTTTTGGTTAGTTTATGTCTGTTTCGATGCACGGGACTGACCCAGATTCTTGCACATGCTGAACAAGTACTCCATCTCTAAGCCACATCCCCCGTGCTTTTTTATCTGTTCTTTTTCTTTCTTTCTTTTTTTTTTTTTTTTCTTTCCTATGCTAAGATTGAGCAAAGACCCTCACAAATGCTATTACTTCCTGTTGCCTTTGGATCAAGGTGCAGCAAAACACCCATACACATAAAATAAAATTTTTTTAAATAATTTAGAAACAACAGAAAACAATACTAAGAATCAATAAAACAAACAGTTGGTTCTTTGAAAAGAAAGATTCAGGTCCTCTTTTTTGCTCTTCAACACAAATAAATAAATAAGTAAATTCTTTTTAAAAATTATTAGTGTGTGTGTGCGTGCGTGAGCACACATGTGCATACATGTGGAGATCAGAAGACAATCCATGGTAAGTAGTTCTTTCCTTCCCATATGGGCCTAGGAATCAAGCTCAAGTGGTCACCCTTGGGACCAACTAAGTGCCTTTACTCAGTAAGCTGGCTCACCAGCCCAAATAAAATACTTCTTTAGTGAAATGGAAAAGTAGAAATGTATTTGAGAATGCTTTCCTCACTGGGTTTACTTTGCATAACTGAGTATTAAAAGCTAGAGTGGCTTGAGTGTGGCTCATTTGGTAGAGTGCTTGCTTCGTGTTCACAAAGCCGTGGGTTCAATCCTGAGCAGGGCCACAATAAAAGCAAAAAAAGATGAAACAAAACCAAAAGATAAAATAACAGCTGGATGTGGTAACACAAACCTATAACCTCAGCACTTGTGAGGCTGAGGCAGGCAGCTTTCCAGTTTGAGAGTAGACTAGGGCTAGCTGCATAGGGAAATCTTAAACAAAAAACTCATAGAATATCATGAATAGAATATTATTTCTCCATCTTACCCAAGCTTTCATGTCTAAACAGTAGAGTAATTAATGGAGATGAAGATGATAACAACAGAGCTGTAGCTGTGTTTAAAACTGATGTTGTGTTGGTAAGTTGCAGATTTCCAGTTACCAGACATCAAGCCCCTCACCAACATCAAAGCTGGCCTTCAGGATGCTTCTGCAAATTCTGTCCCTCTTGACAGTGTTCACATCAAGGGAAGAATAATAGACTTTGTAGCCCAGGTATGCTTTTTATGGTTTTATGACACTTAAATGAATGTAAGTCATAAATAAGAATTATGTTGCAGTTATATAAACTAAATGAAATACATATTGAAATGCACATGTCACTTGTTTAAGGAATAATGGAAGGGAAAACTTTTTAAATTAACTACTTAATATAGGCACCCCTTTTTTTTTTTTTTCAAATATTCTATTTATAGTTGGTTGAATCCACCATGGAATTGGCATCAACAGATATAGAAGACCAATTGTATATTATTCTAGAATCTACTCATTAAATGCATTTTCCACCTACATTTTTAGCTTATCATGGATTTATTGAGACATGGCCCCATCATAGGGCCAGGAATGTCTGTATTCCAGAAGTCCTCAGTCACATGACACTTGGGAGGCAGCAAAATTCTTAGCATGAGAGGGGCCTTTTGACTTCTACTCTGGTCAGGCATATATAACTGCCTAAATATGTAGCTAGTGCTCTAGTCACGTGGCATGAACGGTCCACTGTGATATACAAAGCATTGACCCCAGAAACCAGACTTGTGAATTTGGAGGACATGTTGAAATTTTAAGGGGTTTAAACTGTGATCAGTGGTGCACACCTGTAATGCTAGCTAGCACTTGGGAAATTAAGGAAGGCAGGAGGGTCCCCAATTTAAGGTCAATTTCAGGTTCATGACTGGCCTGGGCTGCATGTGACCCTATCTCAAAAAAAAAAAAAATTTAGGGAATGAGTATGAATAATTACTTTCACTGGTTGTTCTTGTAAATGTTCCATGTGATTTTTTTCAATTATGTGGGTTTTTTTCCTTTCTCTTTCAGGTCATTGTTTTTCAGACATACACAAATCAAAGTCAAGTGCCTATTGAGGCCAAATATATCTTTCCTTTGGATGACAAGGCAGCCGTGTGTGGCTTTGAGGCATTTATCAATGGGAAACATATAGTAGGAGAGGTAAGAGGCTAAAGCACAGAGCCCATATTCCCAAATCTTCATTACCCAAGTACCCATGGCTATAAAGTTTGGAAATAGCAGCATTGAAATGGAAAATACAGTCAGCCTCCACTGATGGGTCCCTTCCTAACCAAAGAGGATGGGGAAGAGGATAACGATAGCCAGGCGGTGGTGGTTCACACCTTTAATCCCAGCACTTGTGAGGCAGAGACAGGTGAATCTCTATGAGTTTGAGGTTAGCCTGGTCTACAGAGTGAATTCCAGGTCAGCCAAGGGCTACATAGTGAGACTCCATCTTTAAAAAAGAGAGAGTTATAAGAAAAATCACTACATTAAAAATAAACAAACTCTTTTGTGTGTCTGCTCGAAGTTCCAAACTTTAATTTTCAGCTTCTGACTGGAGTTTGGTCCTAACTTAGAAAGGGTCCTTTTCTAGTTCAGACTCTTATTAGGCTGCACGCTGATAAGATCCATTTATGTAAATTTTCATCTACCCAAGACTTACTTTCCTGGCTCTGTGTAGGCTTTAATAAACATTGGTGTCCTTTTCCTATTAAAGTCTGAAATCATTCTTCTATAAAGAACATTTTAAAAATCTTTCCCTAGCTGGGCAGTGGTGGCACACACCTTTGATCCCAGCATTCGGGAGGCAGAGGCAGGCAGATCTCTGTGAGTTCGAGGCCAGCCTGGTCTACAGAGTGAGTTTCAGGAGAGCCAGGCCTACGTAGAGAGACGCTATCTCAAAAGACAAAACAAAACAAAGAAGTCTTTCCCAAAGTTGGACATGGCACCTCCCACCTGTGATCTCAGCAGAGGCAGGAGGATTGTTGCAAGTTCAAAGCCAGTCTGGGGTACATAGTGAATTCCAGGCTAGTCTAATACAGAGTGAGACTTAAAAAAAAATCAAAATAAACAAAATCATCATAATAATTGTCTTTTCCAGATAAAGGAGAAGAAGGAAGCCAAGCAGGAATACAGAGAGGCTATCAGCCAAGGCCATGGTGCTTACTTGATGGACCAGGAAACTCCGGTACAGCTCGTTATTCATCCACTGGCCAGTGTATTATGGGAAATGATTTGAAATAAGAATCCACAGTAGAAACAAAGATTGTTTATAGTCCTTTAGGCTTATAAGACCTCTTGTAAATATCACAGATGGTGCCATGCACTATAGCTCTAGGCTGATCACAGCTACCTTGCAAGACCTTGTCTCAAACACACTAACAAAAATCCCCTTAAGATAAGGGAGGCCCAGACAGCCATAGCCATGTGAGCTGTCTAAATAAACTGGGAAGTGAAGTCAGTGCTACAGGAAACAGGAAGAGCCACTGGGCGGTAGGGTTCAGAACTGATGGCACACATTTGGACTACACGATCCCAACTGTAAAATGTAATAATTTATGTTTTTTCCATAACTAAACTCACCTACCAATGTGTTCAGTTTTCACCAAGTTATAAGCAGGAAGGCATTCCTGAAAGGGCTTTTATACATTTAATATTTGGCTGAGGGAAGAACACACTAAAGGTTAATGCTGTTCTAGGGATAAGTTGCTTTCATTCATTCATTCATTCATTCATTCATTCATTCATTCATTCAGTGTGCTCACACTCACACCGCAGCATGTGGAAGTCAAAGGACAGCTGTATGAAGTTGGTTCTCTCCTTCTACCACATAGATCCAGGAAACTGAAGTCAGGTCATCAGCTTGGTGGCTAGTGCCTTTACCATGTGACAAACCCATTCCTGGCCTCCCACTCATGCACTTCAAGGATTGGCACTACAAATTCTATAATAATTCCCCTTCATTGTCTTAGCACTTTCCTACAGATTGATGTTCTTAATGACAATCACAGAAATTTAGGGCTAGTGAGATGGCTTTGCAGGTGGAAGTGCTTGTTGTACAAGCTCGATGCCCAGAGTTAGGTCCCCAGAACCCACGTAAAGGTAGCATGAGAAAATGGATTTCCTTTGTCAATTGTCATCTGACCTCCACACGCACATATGGAAAGTGATGCTCACTCTCACATACATATGCACACCATAGCACACACATGCACACACACACACACACACACACACACACACACAATTCACGCCCACTCATACTTACACACCTTGTGCCACACCACACATACATCATGCACAAATAAACTCAATAAGTTTAAAAACAAACAATATAGTACTAACACTTAAGTCTACATTAACCTTTAATCTTCTGCTCTTCTAATCCGAATGTGTTAAATTTTCATCATAGAGATAGAATGCCAAGTGTACTTAGAGATGTTGAAATGAGCTCTAAAGATTTCAGGGAAAAAAGGCATATCTAGAACTGGGCATGTACTGTTAGAGAATTAATATGCTTTCCCAGTGAGAAATCACTCCAGCACTTAGAGGTAAATAAGGAAGAATTCTTTACTAATAGTACATGACTGGTTCTGGCTAATACACAAAAGGGAACGGGCCCTGAACAGAAACCTGCATCAGCTTATGTAGTTTCACAGCCCCATGTCACACTTCCAGTCATTAAACATGTTGCACAGAGAAAGAAATTCCAAGGTTTGGTTGTTTGGTCAAATGGGGAAATTTATGACGTTAAGTACTGTCACAGTCATTCCAAGGTTTCTCCTAGGCAGCTGCCAACCAGGGCTGTCCTGTTTCCTGTTTGCCTGGTAGAATTATGCTCTTCCTGTAGAAAGAGTCTGGGGGCACTCCTTTAGCTGAATTCTACTTTGCGGGACCTCATATTTCCTAAACGGTCTTAGTAGATGCTTTATAATTAAATTATTATTCCCAGAGTCTCCTGTATCAATGGTTGCTCCGGTGGTAGTGCTTGCCCAAAGCCCTGGGCTCCATCTAGCACCAGACAAATCAAGCATGGTGCCCACACCTGTGAGTCTCAGCATGGGAGACTCAGACGTTCGAGGTCATCCTTTGCTATAGAGTGGGCTTGAGGCGAAATTAGGGTATATGAGACTGGAAAGAAAGAAAAGAAGGGAAGGAAGGCAGGGAAGACAAAGCAAGAAGAAAGAAAAGAGGAAGGACCGAAAGGTATTTCTCATACTTTTCTATCTTTCCTGCTCATTGGGTTGCCAGCTTCTACAATAATTATCATATTCCATTCAAAGGGTGTTAAATATTTTAAAAATCACAATTATAAACTTACCCTTTAGTGAGCAAATTCAGCTTAGGGCAAGCTGAAAGCCACTTTCTGCACCCACAGAGGGCCTGGTGCCAATTGCCATGAAGGTCAAAGAAGTCGTAGGTCCTTCGAGGGGTTGGGTTGGTTGCACATGTGACGAAGTGCAAAGCATGTAACTGCAGCATGGAGTCCCTTGAGCACTGTTCCAGTGGCCGTTCTCTCTTCTGCTTCCACAGATGTCACCCTTGTCCCTGTCACGAGTGAATAGCTCCAGAGTTCCCCTTTACACTAGCAATGGTCTGTCACCATTTTCTGAGGAAGAACTTGGCTCACTCTAGTGACTCAAGGAATTAACTAACAGAGAGTGGATATGCTTCTGAGTAGCTGTTTGTATTTCAGGATGTTTTCACTGTGAGTGTTGGAAACTTACCCCCTCGGGCTAAGGTTCTCATCAAAATCACCTACATCACAGAGCTCAGCATCCAAAGCCCTGTGGCCGTCTTCTTCATGCCTGCCACTGTAGCACCCTGGCAACAGGACAAGGCTTTGACTGAGAACCTTCAGGTGGGTGTCCTTAAGATGAGATTTATGGAATCCAGGTATAGCATGCCTTTAATCTCAGAATTTGGGAGGCGGAGGTAGATAAGAGCTCTGTAAGTTCAAAGCCTGCCTGGTCTACATTGGGAATTCTAGGACAGCCAAAGCACCATAGTTAGTCTCTGTCTTAAAAAGCCATTGCATATATGGGTGGGATGGTGCAGAGATGGCTCTGTGGTTTAACAGCATTTGCTGCTTTTGCAGAAGACCTGGGTTCACATCACAGCACCCTCATGACAGCTAAAAACTGTAACTCCAGTGCCAGAGGATTCAGCACCCTCTTCTGGCCTTCTCAAGCACTGCACTCATGTACCTAGTATACAATGCAAGCAAAACACCTATAGGCATTAAAAAAAAAAAAAAAATCTTCAAGAAAAAAAAAATCTTTGAGTTAATGGTTAGAGGTGTTCCTGACATCACTTGAATGCTAGAAGTTAATGTCATCTCCTGACCCGATGCTGTGTCACTGCTTGGAAATGAGTCTGGCTCTTGCTGCTGTCAGCTGTGCCTGGCTGGACCACCATAGAGCCCTGAAAGCTTACTGGGAATTCCCTTATTCACATATATTTTTCTTCTGACAGGACACAGTGGAGAAGGTTTTTATAAAGGAAATAGGGACAAAGCAAAGGTCAGTACCTAAAATATAAATCCTGTGGTTAACTCATTCAATGGGCATTGGCTTTTATAACTTAAATTTCCATTTACAGTGTTGGAAAGCCTGGGGGGGGCGTAGAGTTCACTGCTAGACTGATTTTTTGCATGCATGAAGCCTTGGCTTTGATTCTCAGAGCTGCAAAGAGGAAAATAAAAATCATTTGAAACAACTGCGAGTGGGAATTCGAGATCTTGTACTAATATGATCTCTTCATTTTTGGTAGCTTCTCCCTGGCTATGTCCATTGAGATGCCCTACAAGATTGAATTCATTTCCAGTGACACACATGAGCTGAGGCAGAAGGTCAGTGAACCCTGCATTGGTTTCTGAAGAGCTCCTGGTTTCTATCATATCAAAAATATAAAAGCGATCTAAGGTGACTCCAGCTTCCAGCATTGTGCAGAGAAATCCTGTCTCTAGAAAAAAAAAAGTTATATGCCCCCATGCCTCCCTTGAAAATATGTTTAATATTTTTTTCTTGTTTCCTGTCTCCTCCTGTTGAGTTTTTCTCTCCCACACTGGCTTTGTTTGTTTATTGTCTTCATATTTCATTTTAGAGGCTTTCCTCCAAATGCCAGAAGTATGGGTGACACTTTGTATTCATCATTCACAATAAGATCAAGAATTGGTCGGTTAAAATCAGGATGCTTGCAAATGAAGGGAAAGATGAGTAAGGGGCTGGTGTAGAATGCTGACTTAACTTCCTCTCGCCTAAGTGAAGCAGCCTTGTACTCTAGGCTTCATAAGCCCAAAGCTTCTCGTCTGGATTCTATTGCTGAATTCTCTTAAGTTATACATCTCCGATTCCCTTCGCAGGGAGATGAGGGATACATGACACTGCTTGGTTTACCGGGGTCAGAGGCTCTCACCCCGGGACCTGAGCACTCAGTACACTGTTCACTTACCATGTTTTCTCAGTAACTGGTGCCTCCAGGCTGAGAGCCTTCTCAGAACCAATGAGCACTTTGCAATCGTCAGTCTCATTTGGGTAGCATTAATTGTTTTGCTGAGTCACCTGCCACAACTTCACAATTAATTATTCATCATCCTAAAACTTTGTTAACAGGCCAGGCAGTGGTGGCATATGCCTTTGATCCCAGCACTCAGGAGGCAAAGACAGGCAAATGTCTGTGAGTTCCAGGACAGCCTCCGAAACTACAGAGAAACCCTGTCTCAAAAAACAAAACAAACAGCAAACAAAAATGTGTTAACAGCTTTCTTTGTTGCTATCCTCAGTCTTCTTGTGACCCCTGTCCCCCACCTTCGTGGTTTCTATTGATTCTCTAGGAAGCAGAAGTTAGTACACTGGTTTAATCATTTTGGAATGAGCTCTCCTCACAAATAGTCCCACAACTCTGTGGCTTAATATATCAAGCAGTTTTTATCCTCAGGTGGCTGTGGCATGACTGGGACAAGATGGTCAAGGAACATAGCTGCTGGCCTGTGTCACTTTGTATGGCCACTGTGTGTCTAATGAGGCTCGCTCAGGGTCATTCATGTGGTAGTGGATGAGTCCCCATTGTCAACAAGTCAAGGCCAGCCCCGTGCAGACTGCTCCAACTCATGCTTGCATCAAATTTGCCAGCAGTACTGACCAAAGGACGTCACATGCTCAACCCATTGGCAAATTCAGAATAGAACAGTAGATGCCACTTCCAAATGGGGGAGTTCCTAAGTCCCTGCAAAAGGGTCAGTGTCCTGGAGTGCGGAGTCCTACGGCCATTTTACAGTGCACTATGTGGTTGTCATTATTCTAAAACTTAGCATCTCGGTCTTCAAACGTTGTTTCATATTTATGAAGACCTACTTCATAAAGTGTAATCCCGAGGTGTCTGGTGAATGTTGTTTTGTTGTTCCAGGTTCTGGTTATATGGTATGCTTCCTGCTGTACCCAGATAAACATACAGATCTATGATCTTTAGATATAGAGTGAATTGTCTCAGACTTAACTAGATTTGACTGTATCAGTCAACTTGAGAGTTTAGAAATGCAACCCATCTGCTAGTGGCCATTCACAACTTTGGAATGTACTGCTGCAGTGTTGATTCATAATGCAGTTATGTGAAGAATGCAGGTTCTTACGATGTGGTAGGTCAATACAGATGGACAGGATGCTGCCATTCCCTTCTTTACCTGGTTGTGTGCTTGTTTTCCTTTGCAGAGTACAGACTGTAAAGCTGTAATTAGCACTGCGGAAGGCAGCTCCTTAGACAGCAGTGGATTTTCTCTCCACATTGGTTTGCGTGATGCCTATCTCCCAAGAATGTGGGTCGAAAAACATCCAGAAAAAGAAAGTGAGGTACGTTCCTACTTACTTAGGGATAGGAAACACTGCCAGACATGATTGTTCATTTAGAAAAGATGAGGTAGAAAGTAAATAAGAGAAAAGAAAAACCTTTAGAAAAGATGAGGCAGAAAGTAAATAAAGAAGAGAAAAGAAAAACCAAGGCAGGAGAGTTACCACTACTTCAAAGCATGCCTTGGCTACATAGCAAGAAAACACCAACATACATACCTATCTACATACATATGTACGTACCTACATACATACATACAGTAGCTGAATATAGTGCCTCATGCCTATTAACCCAGTGCTTGGGAAGTAGAGGCAAGGGGAAATCAGGAGTTTGATATTATCCTTCCATACAAAATTTAAGACCAGCATGCTCTATATGAGACCCTGTCTCAAAAATATAGTAATAATAATGATAATAATAGTAATAGAACTAGGAGATACCATCTATTGGGGAAATTTTATGAATAAATATGCTACTAAAGTTGGAAATTTTGTATTTTTGAAATAGGGTCTGTCTATGTAGTTTCAACTGGCTTGAACTTTCTTTGTATCTCAGACTGGCCTTGAACTTGTGATCCTCCTGATTTCGTCCTCCAAGTGCTAGAAGTACAGGCATGTGCCACCCCATCCAGTGTTAGTGGGGTGAGGGTAGCTCTTGGTCCGAGTCTCCTTGAAGGAAAGATAACAGTTTAGAGGCAAGGACAGTTTAGCCAGTTTGTTTAGCAAAGATAAGCAAAGCAAACACTCCAAAGAGATTGAAGTGGGCTGCCCCAAAGGAAGCAGTCCAGTGCCTTCTTCCATAGATTTTCACCAAATTTCATGAACACTTACAGGGAGGTGGGGTGGGGTCATGGGGTGAGGTAATCCTTTCCCTCCCAAATCATGGTGGATCGCACCTTCCTCTTACGGCATTTCTTCCTATGTTCTTCTAGAAATACCCACAGGGTGCATGGCACAGAATCACAGTCTGAGTAATTACAAGGGAGGTGGGTCTTTTTAGGATGCAGACTCTGCCTTAGAGCATGTGAAATGCTCTGGTGCACCCTTGACTATAGCAATTTTAGGCTAGCTTTTGTTACATGGTGAAGACTGCTTTAAAAGAAAAGAGAAATTGTATCTGTTTTAATCTTGGTAGCATTCCTTTGCTAAAGGTTTTCTTTTTTAAGTGTGTCTGTATGTGTGTGTGTGGGGGGGGGTATGTATGTATGTTGTAGACATGTGCCTGTAAAAGCTCATGTCTTGAGTGTGTTCTCTATGTCCCTGTGGCTTCTGGGGGTTGAAGTCAGGTCATCAGGCTTGAACAAAAGGCATGTTTACCTACTGAGCCATCTCACAGGCCCTAGAAACTTTCAAAATTATAGGTGCTTCCCCGTGTAAATTCTGAGAACCTCTGACCCAGTGTCTTTTTCTCCTTTTAGGCTTGCATGCTTGTCTTTCAACCGGATCTTGCGGCCACCCTTCCTGATCTCCATGAAAAGAATGAAGTGATTATTTGTCTTGACTGTTCCAATTCCATGGAGGGTGTGACATTCATGCAAGCCAAGCAAGTTGCCCTGTATGCTCTGTCTCTGGTGGGTGAGGAGCAAAAAGTAAACATTATGCATTTTGGCACAGGTTAGTGCACTGTCCCCAGCCCTTTGTCTATCTCTTCTTTAATATGAGCATGTGCCGAATGGTGACTATTGGGGCCTGGCTGGCCTTGTCTGTGCAGTGGGAGACAGCTTAGCATGAAGCTGAAACACGAGCGCTGAAGTCAGTGTCTCTTGGTGAAGATCCCACCCTGCCTGTTCATAAGCTCAGCAGTCACTTCTGGCAAGTCTGCCTTGTTTTTTCCTCATCTGCATGACTATAGCTCTTACATCATAGTCTTGTATGGGTGGAGCTAACATAGGCCAAGGATTTTAAGCTAAGACACAAACGTGACCAGTGTAATCATCAGCTAAGCGAAACACAAGAACCTTGGTTTATTTAATAGGAAGGCCCAAAGAGTCAGGACCAACATTTGCAACCAGTGCACTCACAGATAATACGTTAGAAATGACTCAGGCCATTATTACAAGAATAATCTTAGGGTAACCAATCAAATGGTTAATAGTGCTTTTGAGCCGAGCATGATGGCTCATATCTATATTCCCAACACTCCAGAGACTGAGGCAGTAGGACTGACCCAAGGCTAGCCTGAGCTACAGAGCAAGGCCCTGTCTCAAAGAAATAAATAAATGCTGGGCAGTGGTAGTGCATGCCTTTAATCCCAGCACTCAGGAGGCAGAGGTAAGCAGATCTCTGTGAGTTCGAGCTCAGCCTTGGCTACAGAGCGAGTTCCAGGACAGCCTCCAAAGCTACAGAGAAACCCTGTGCTGAAAAACAAAAACAAAAACAAACAAAAAGAAATAAATAAACAAATAAATCCAGCATCTCAGGATGAAAGAAGGAACGTAGAGGAGAGTCAGGGGACAGTCCTGTCCTGTTGACTCTCATCTTTTTTTTTTTAATTTTACATGTTGATCCCAGTTCCCTCTCCCTCCCTCCCTCCCTCCCTCCCTCCCTCCCTCCCTCCCTCTCCCCCTCCTTCCTTCCCTCCCTCATCTTCTATGCCATCCATCTAGCTTTTTTTTTTTTTTTTTTTTTTTTACAATGACGCTAGGATCGTTCTGCCAGGAACATGGATCACACAGGGAAGGCAAGCACTTTGCTGGAGCCTGCCTTGCCAGGGCTGAGCTGCCCATGCCACTGAAGAGTCCTGCACTTTGATTTTCGTGGATGGTGCAGAGATCTCTATGTAAAGCTTGACTAAAAACATCTTATATAGTATAGCTTATAGAATATGCTTGTAACATGAGTATTTTTGTATGTTAAAGTGTTTGTACATAGTTCTCTGAAAAGGAAATATTCACATAAATCTCCAATGTTCTTTATGGCAGAAGCAGTGGTGTACAGTATCATTGGTGTTTATTAGTGATCAGTCTGGTGAGTTTAATGTCAATATATCATACCTTCTCATTACACAGGTTACAAGGAGCTATTTTCATACCCTAAGCACATTGCAAACAATACAATGGCCACAGAGTTCATTATGGTAAGAGAACTGTCCTCCCCTCCTGAATCTTTGTGTGAGAAGCTTCAGTGGTACTGTCCAGGACTTAATCCTGGGATGTATGCACATTGGTGATTGGTGGATGTGAGTCAGCTTTTTCTACAAATGCATGTGATAAACTAATTTATAAGGGATTCTTTTTTTGCTCTCTCTCTTTCCTCAAGATGGGGGTTCTCTGTATTGCTTTGGAGCCTGTCCTGGGACTCGCTCTGTAGACCAGGCTGGCCTGGAACTCACAGAGATTTATCTGCCTCTGCCTCCCTAGTGCTGGGATTAAAGGTGTGCACCACCAGTGCCCAGCTGGAGGCGGGTTTCTTCAGTTCACACTTGCAGAGGTTTCATACTCTACCTTCCTTCTGGCTTTGGTCCTTCGGCAGCACAGCATGTCCCAGCAGAGGAGAGGAGAGTCATTCACCTGAGGGCTCAGGAGCAGAGGAAGGCAGGGGCCCACTCTTTAAGGGCACACAACCCAATCTGAATCCTAGTGCACAGGTCCCATCAACTGCCAATAGCACCACAGGCAGATAATAAAGCCTTTGTGGGGTGGGAGATGTCAGTTATCCATCCCATAGCAGTGGCTCTGATGATGGTGAGGATGGTATGACCTTTATTTAATTGGGATTTAGCAAGAGTGAATACAGAAAAGTCAAATTTGTAATCCCAGCACTCAGCAGGCAGAGGCAGGAGGATCAGGTGTTCAGAACAAGGAGGTTAGCTGCCTAGGAAGTTCTGAGGCCAGCCTGTCTCAAAAAAAAAAAAAAAAAAAAAAAAGGTCTGGTGAGTCTGGTGAGAAGGCTCAGTGGGTAAAGGCAGTAACTGAGTTCCACCCTGGGACCCACATGATAGAAGGAGAGAATTGGCTTACACAAGTTGTTATGTGACCTCTACACGTGCTCCATGGCACCCATGAGCTCCACCCACACACAAATAAAAAAAATATAATAAAAAAATTAAACAACCACCAATATGGCTATGCAAGCATTTTGGAAAATGAACATTCTATCGCCCAGGCCAGCAAAGTCGAGGGTGCTTTGGCGCCATGTTTCTCTGCATAGATGTTTAGTTCTTTGAAAACTAGTGTTTAGATGTTCCATGGTAATATTTGCTATGGGGCATGGAATAAACTAGAAGGATATAAGCATCTTTGTTCCATGAGTCTGTAATTTTTATGACACTGTGTCTTCAGGTTCTGACATGCTTCCTTCGACCAATGAGGAATTAATGAGAGGCTGAGAGTAATAAAATGCTGTTAAAAGGACTTACCAGTAAACTTGCTCAGGAAATATTAAGTTACCCAGAAGTAGAATTTAGCTAAAGGAGCGCTGCCTCAGATTGAACCGAAAGATCAGTGATGTGCTAATCAGGCTTCTTAGGAACGACAGATAGATAAGAGAAGAAGGGCTGACCTCTAATGTAGTCAGAGCTCAGGGTTACCAAGTCTGCTAAGCTTTGTTCTTGAAGACTGCCAGCCAGGCAGGAGAACCCGGGTTAACAAACACTGCTCTGATTCAAAGTAACTGGGACAATGTTTTTGCTGTGTAAATGTCCCTTTTGTCAAAATGGCCAAGTTTGCAATTTGTATTTTTTGTTTAATTTAATTATATTAATTTAAATTAAACATGTTTAAAGTGTAGCTTGGATCTGGGACCTATAAGAGATTTACAGGTGACAGCATGTATGCAATGCTATAGCTCTAAGTCTATATTGGTAAAGGATTTCTGTTCAGGACCAGTTTCTCTTTGGACATCTGCCAGAACCAGACATGCACTATCACTGAAGAGCTTTTCCTTCAGTGTCCCCTGGTGTTCGGAGTGAATCCTCACTGAGGGCTGGAAGGATTTGTCATAACATCTAGAGTGTGGCAGTTGCCACGTTTACCCCACAGTTAACAATGAATGTACCTTAAGATATGATGCTTCCTCCCCTGCAGTCAGCAGCACCTACCATGGGGAACACAGACTTCTGGAAAATTCTCCGATATTTAAGTTTCCTGTACCCTTCTGAAGGGTTACGGAACATTCTCCTCATATCTGATGGGCACCTTCAGAGTG
Organism: Cricetiscus sungorus; assembly: GCA_030556225.1. Taxonomy (NCBI): domain Eukaryota; kingdom Metazoa; phylum Chordata; class Mammalia; order Rodentia; family Cricetidae; genus Cricetiscus; species Cricetiscus sungorus. The sequence continues at coordinate 3,282,497 of JANBXA010000741.1, forward strand.
AGAATCTGACATTGCAGCTTGTGAAGAGAAATATCCAGCACACCAGACTGTTCACCTGTGCTGTGGGGTAAGTCTCACAGATCTGGTCACCATGTGACAAAGGCAGCTAGTGGACAAGTCTTTAGTTGCTGTGTCTGGCAATTTTGCAAGTTTAGAAGTTGGTATGAAGCCGAGCAGTGGTGGCATACACTTTTAATCCCAGCACTCAGGAGGCAGAGGCAGGTGGATCTCTGTGAGTTCGAGACCAGCCTGGTCTACAAGAGCTAGTTCCAGAACAGTCTCCAAAACCAAAGAGAAACCCTGTCTCAAAAAAACAAAAAATGAAACCAAACAAACAAAAAAGTTGGTATGAATATATGAAACCTATATGTTGCAGAGGGGTTGAGCTCTTGGCTTGGGGCCGTGCTGCCAGAGTCTCACAACTACAGGGACCTTGGGCAGGCTGTTTCATTTGTAAAATGAAGGTGGAAATAATCATGGGATTATTCTTTTGCTTAAGAGTTCAGGTGCCTAGCTTGTCCTTGGCGGCCTGGCCCAGCACCCTGGAGCTGATTTGGGCAATGCCTGCACTTGGGGCTACCCCTGTCTCACACCTGCCTTCTCCCTCCCTGTGCTGTCTATCAGTTTCCTGCATTTGCACTGAAACTCTGGAGTCAGTCTTACCACAAGTTGTGGTAAGTTGCCAATTGTAGTTAGCGTCTGTACAAGGAAAGAGCAAGACTGGGTGGTTGGGGGTGGTATCCTGCTGATTGTGTAGAGCCTCTCACCTGGTGCCTGCCCCTGAAGGTACTAGATTCTTCCTGCACAGCTCCCACCCCAGGACACCAGGTGTCCCTGTTCTGAGGCAGGACATTCCATTCCTGTCCTTCATAGCCTCTAAGATGCTCTGTAACAATAGGTGATTAATAGCAGCTCCTGCTGTACCCACAACTCTCCGTGCATCTGCTTATTTTTTCCCTTTGTATCAATTGGTTTGTTTTATGACAGGGTCTCACTCAATAGCCCAGGCTAGCCAGGAAATTACTAAACAGACCAGGCTGGCCTGGAATTCATAATCATCTCTCCTCAGACTGTCCATTGAATGCTGAGATTACAAGCATGTGCCACCATGCCTGGCTAGGCTGATATATTATGTTTTGTGGCAGGGTCTCATGCAGCCCAAGCTGGCCATGAACTCTCAAAGTAACAGAGGAATACCTTGGTCGCTGATCCTCTTGCCTTTGCCTCCCAAGTGTAGGATTACAGATGTGTTCTGGTACACCTGGTTTGTTCAGTGTTGGGGACTGAACACAAGTGCCCAGTGCATGCCAGACAAACACTCTACAATGTGAGCTACATCCTAGCTCTTTAGGTTGCATCTTTATCAAGTATCACTCTGATATCTTTTGAGTTTTGTGTTTGTTTACAGTTTGTTTTGTTTAAGAAAAGTCTCTGTGTGGCCCAGGCAGACTTCAAAATGTAACCAAGGATGCCTTTGGGCTCCTGATCTTCCTGCCTCTATCTCCCAAGTATGACATCATGCCCAGTACCTTTTGGGGTTGTTGTCATTGTTAGTGTTTAAGTATGAAAGTATTAGATTTTATTTATTTATTAACACCATGTGTGTTAGCAGAGCAGTATCCCTGTGAGGCCAGAAGGAAGCCTAGTTCAACACTAGTAGCCAGTGTTTGTTCACACTTCTGGAGTCTGACACCAGGCATTTTATTTTAGGCATATTTAAGTACAGTACAGTTTGGGGCGGGGGGGGGGAAGTTTCCTGGTATAACAATCCCATGTGCACAATAAAGCTTAAGACATAATTTCATCAAAACTCTTTTCAAAGTACATGTCACCTCTTCTGTGTTATCTTAGGGGTTTGGGGGAGAGTCAGGTGTGGCCTCAGTCATACTGATAGTGCAGAAGTCATTTATACAATTAACCACCTCTGGTTCTGTTTGTAAGAGTCTGGAGGGGACAGGTGTGGCCTCAGCCATATGGATAGTGCAGGCTCTTCACCACTCCATTCCCAGGTACTGGGTGGAAAACGGTTATACATTTATTCCTTTGAAGAGACAACCCTGCAGCTTAACAGTCCTAGTTTCCCTAGTGCTTATGTGCTCAAGGACCTCACTTTATCTGTTTAACTCGGCAACAGAAAAGTACATCTTCATTTATCTTTCTCAACATTGCTAGCATATATTTTACAACTGTGTCTAAAATGTCTTGAAAATTGCTGGGTGTCAAGTTTGTAATCTCAGCACTTGGCAATCGAAGCAAGAGGATTGAAAGTTTAAGGTCAATGAGGCTACTTAGTAAGACCTATCTAAAAAACAAACAAATAAAAAACAACTGAATACCACCGAGACTGGCATGATGTTATAGACCTGGAAGAGGTGGAAGGATTGCCCCAAGGTCAAGAATAGCCTGAGCTACAGAGCAAGACTCTTAAAAAAAAAAAAAAAAAAAAAGTGTCTTAAAAATTAAAAACATGGAAGCCCCGTGTGGTGGCTAACATCTTTAATCCCAGCACTCAGGTGCTAGGGTCTGGCCTGGGCTCAGGTTCAAGTCCTGTGTCAGGGAAGGGGCATGGTCACAAGGAAAACTTCTGACCACCGAGTGGATTGTACTCAAGTGGCCCTGATTAGCTCGAGCTGTCTTTATTTATATTTAAACAGAGTTTTTCTTACCAGGGTTGCATGAACAGCTTTAGTATTGGCTTTTTTTAACTTTTAAGAAATATATTTTAAAGAAAACATCATAATCATAATGAAAGCCCCTGTTGTTCCCCTTTATGCTTCCCCAAATACACCTCCCCACCCCCTACATAATCTTATTCTAGACATAGAGTTCAGCATTTTTGCAGGCTTAACTAAATAAGGAGCTAGACACATCTGCTCTAGGAGAACTTATATCAGCTGGCAACTACTTGCAGTTATAGAGTTGAAATGTAATAGACATGGGCACACACTTTACAGACAACAATAGCCAAACTCAGATAATTCTTTCATGTCTGCAAGATATGTTTTTGTGCAGTTCCCTACAAGAAGGTCCTGTGTCTCGATCTATCTGCAAAAGGCAGACTTTGATAAGGCACTCTTTTCCCATCTCACTGTGCCATATTTCTTCCACCAATATAAGCTTCTGTATGGTAAAGGTGGATCTCTCCATCCTACATCTTACATTGCATTATTCCCATCAGAATATACTAGATCTTATCATTGATTCTATGCGATTGGTCCCCAGGAAACTTACTCGTAACAGTTGGCACTATGTGTATTCCTGAGGCCTTTTCCCTGTTCTGTGTATGCATGCCCTACTCTCTTTCCAGGACTGTGAAACATGGTTAATGTTCCATATGTACCTGTCTCTGTTGAGTCCGAAAAGTTCCCAAGATTAGTAGTTGTAGTTAGTAACTCTAAATAAGAGACTTGAGAAGCATTAGCCCCCCCAAATGAATCTTAGGGGAAAATATTTGAGAAGGAAAAGAATTTCCAGGAAAAATTACAGCTGTTGCATGTGTGACTGACAAAGCAAAACTAAAAAACACCAAAAGAATCACCAACATAATGAGAGAGAAAAGAGCCTGCAAGCTTCATGAACTTTGCAAATTCCTACACTGTCCTGTGGACTACATGCCCTTGACAAGTGAGATTCCATTCGCACAGGTGTCTTGCTACAAGGAAACCCATTGGACAGCTAGTCATATGCTGATCAGAGGCTAGGCTGAATGGTTCCTGACACTCAGGAGGCAGGGACAGGTAGATCTTGAGTTCAAGGCCAGCCTGGTCTACAGAGTGAGTTTCAGGACAGGCTCCAAAGGTTTTGAGAAACCCTGTCTCAAAAAACAAAAACAAATAAAAAAAACAGCAACAAAAATTAAAGTGTGTGAAATGTGATCAGTTCCACAGCAAATCGTCACATCTTAAGGACCTTGTCTCAGTGTGGTGCTGGAGTATTTGAATATTTTAACTCAAAATCCAAGCAGAGTTGGAAAAAGCAGGTATGTGGGTTTGTTTGTTTGGTTGGTTGGTTGGTTTTTTTTTTATCATCTACCTGTACTCCTGTGTTTACATGCACAAATCCTATCTTCTTGCCAGTCTGAGAGTAACTTCTGTCTTTTTGTGAATAGATAAGACCTACAAGGAGGTCAAAGTTTTCACAAACATTTTTTTAAATAATAAGGACCAAGCCAGGTGTGGTGGTTCATGCCTTTAATGCCAACACTTCTCTTCCATCTGCCCCACAGTGCTGTATCACAGAGGGGACCACACCCAGGGGTTAGTTTTCAAGTTGATTTCATTGCTATAAATTCATTCACAATGTTGTGTATCCAGCATTACCAGCCATTTCCAGAACTCCGTCACCATCCCTAACAGAAAATCTAAATAATAACTCTGTACTGCCTCCTGCCTCCAGTGCCTAACAATGTTTATTCTATTTCCAGTCTTCATGAACTTGCCTTTTCCAGCTACTTCTAGGTGCAAAGGCATAACACATTTGTTCCTTTGTGTCTGGCTTATTTAACTTAGCACGATGTCTGCAAGACTCATCTGTGTTGTGTTTTTGACAGGATTTCATTTCATTTTAATGCCAAATATTTTATTATTGGGTTTTGAGAAAGGAGTTTCATGTAACTCAGGCTGAGCTGAGGCAGGACTTGAACTCCTGATCCTACTGCCTCCATTATGGCAGTGTTGAGATTTCAAGTATGTGCCGTAGTACCTATTTTAGGGATGAGTAATAGTCTGTCGAATATGCACATAAAATAATTCCGTCACAGACACACACATTCATTTCATTTGTTAACCTATCAATGGGAGTGGCTTATTTCTATTATATGCTGCTGCAAGTGGCCCTGAAGTGAATGCTGGCACACAGTGTCTGCTGAGCCCTTCTATTTGTTCAATTATGGGTTTGTACTCAGCAGTGACATTGCTGATTCATGTAGTAACTTTCATTTTCTTAGGATTTGCCGTTCTTTTTTCCATAGCAGTTACACGTTTCATATTCCCATTGGCATTGCCCCTACTGACAATTCCAGAATTGCCAAGCTTGTGTGGCAAGCTCCTCCACAAACGGAAATAGAGAAACTACATATATATATAAAATACATATATATATATATATTTTTAAGCTTCTGGCACCTTTAGTCCCAGCACTCAGATGGCAGAGACAAGTGGATCACTCTGAGTTTGAGGCCAGCCTGGTTTACAAAGTGAGTTCCAGGGCTGCATGGTAAGACCCTGCCTCAATTTTTTCCCCTTTAGAAAAGTGCCCCATGATAGGAAGAAAAGAAAAATCCAAAAAGCTATAAGATCCCCAAAGACAGAATTAAGCTTTCAAGTGTTAAGTAGCTATTTTAGGGTGTTGGGGATTGAAGCCATTCAATCATCCATACAAGGCAACTCTACCAACTGAGATATACCCCCTGCCCCCTTTGTCAGAGGATAGCCCTGAAGAGGAAGCATTTTCTCTTTTATTATAGATAGAAGCCCAAATGACCAGGATACGTTCCCCGAGCTGCCACTCTGTCTCTGTGAAGTGGCAGCAGCTCAGCAGAGATGCTCCTGAGCCTCTGCAGGCTCCAGCCCAGGTGCCCTCCTTGTTTCATAACGACAGACTCCTCGTCTACGGATTCATTCCTCATTGTACACAGGTAAAGATGCCTGATTCCTCACACCGTGGGAAAGACAGTGAATGTCGTTTTGCCTCTTGTTGGCATTATCGTTCCCTTCCCCTGGGTGCTTGGCTGGGAAAGCTCTTGATTTCTCTTGAGAGGGGAGGATGTTGGCAGAAGAGCTGCTGTCACAGTAAGCGACACACTGGGAATAGAAAAACTAATGAAACACTCATCTTTCTCCTATTTCAGGCAACTCTGTGTGCATTCATCCAAGAAAAGGAATTTCATACAATGGTGTCAACTACGGAGCTGCAGAAAACTACCGGGACTGTAAGATTCAAACTGGGCTGTGGGTAGAACTCAGTGGGAGAGCACTAGCCAGGCAGGTGGAAGGCTCTCTCCCATTCCCAGGTACACACACTCAAGCTGTGGGCAGAAGGTTACAATGTTAAATTTTCACCTGTAAGCTCCATGGACTTCTTTTGCTTTTCTGTGTTGACATGTCAGCACACATGAAGGGTGGTCAGGGCTTCTCTGTGCAGCCAGTGAGGACACACCCTTTCATGAGTCTTCAGCTACGATTCTTGGAGCTGGGTTCGCTACAGGTATCCCTGGGTATGAGTAACTGCAAGTAAACAAGAGAGTTTTGCCAGGTGGGATTGTGTTTACACACATAGCACCCCAGCACTGGGGAGGTAGAGGCATTAAGGCTGGGACTTTGAGGTCCTCCTTGGATACAAAACAAGCTTGAGGCCAGCGTAGGCTACATGAGACCTTTTTTTTTCTGGGGGGGGAAAATATATATATATATATATATATATATATATATATATATATATATGTGATTGTTTTGTTTTTGTTTGAGATACTGTCTAGTTCAAGATGGCCTTGAATAGGGAGGTTTCACCTGCCACAGCCTCTGCTCATGCACTACCACATCTGTCTAACAGAAGTTGTCACAGATCCTATGGGTGAGGGCTTGGCCCCACAAAACTCACCAGTTCCGATGCCAGTTGCAAGTCTTGGCCTTCATGTCACCTGCTCGTCCAGCTTGCCAGGATTGGATAGGAGTTGGGGTTCCCTTCATCCTTTCTCAGAACTCAGGAAATCTGTTCATTTACTGTTGCTGACGATTACAGTGAAGGCCCAGACCTTTTTTTTCCTTTCCCTCCCTTCCTTCCTTCCTTCCTTCCTTTTTTTTTTTTTTCCTGATTTTTCAAGATAGCGTTTTTTCTGTGTAACAGTCTGGCTGTCCTAGAACTCACTTTGTAGACCAGGCTGGCCTCAAACTCACTGAGATCCACCTGCCTCTGCCTCCCAAGTGCTGAGATTAAAGGCGTGTGCCACCACCGCCCACCTCTTTTGTTCTAACAACAGTGTTCTTAATTAATTCTTTGTTCTTTTGAGGGTTTCATAGGTGAGTAGAGTATTTAGATCATTTCTTTTCCTCCTTCCTTCTCTAGCTACTTTCAAGTCAACTCCCTCTCCCTCTCAAGTTCATGCATGACCTCGTCATCTGTAATTATGCTCTTTTATTTCTCTCTCTCTCTTTCACATACACACACACACACACACACACACACACACACACACAATAGATAGATAGATACATAAATAAATAAATAAATAAAGCCTATTGAGCCCCTTTAGTGTTGACAGCTCTTATGTACACATGCTTAGGGCTGGCCACTTGGAACTGAATAATCTGTCAGGGAGTTCATCCCCGAAGTAGACTGTTTCACAGCAGCCATTGACTGCTTATAGGTTTTCATCTAGGTGGAAGGCAGCAGAGACAGGAGACCTTCCAGAAGCCTGCTGGCCAGCTAGCCTCGCTACCACAGCAGCAGTCTTTTGGTCAAAAAGGGAGAACTGACACCTGAAGGTTGTGCTCTGACCTACACACACAATCTATGAGCATGTCTGTACCACACACATGAGGTCACACACACACACACACACACACACACACACACACACACACACACACACGACTCACATGTCTCTCAAAGCCATTTTAATCCTTTCTCCCCCTCACTGCTTACACACAGATGATTCACAAGCTGGCAGCTCGAGCACTGATTAGAGATTATGAAGACGGTATTCTCCATGACAATGAAACCAACCATGAGGTTTGTAAAGGCCATGGAGCATTGTTCTTCATCGTTGTTAATTTGTTCATATCAATACCGAGTAGGGATGGCTGAAAGAAGAAGAATGTGACATCAGGGCAGCATCAACATCTGTGATTCAGTCCTGGGGTGCAGGTGATCAGCAGCTGTTTGCTGGATCCCTCAAAGATCTGATGGCAATGACTTCCTAAGACTTTTATGATTTCTTCCCATGAGAAATAGCCCGGAGGGGTGCTCAGAGGGTGTCCACTGAGGCCTGGGATAGCTGTCATGTCTCATCTCGGGAGCTGTAACTCAGCAGCTCAGGGACAGGATGGTGGTGAGATGCCTCAGGACACTAGGCAGAGTCACATTCACCTTGCTCCCTCCTTGATGGACAGAGGAGGGTCCTGGCAGAGGGGCCCCCTTGGCCAGCTACTGTGACAGTCAAGCCGAGGTCTTAAGTGAGGTTCTAGCATTAGTGTTTGATAACATTCCTAAAAAGGATTCCCATACTGTGTAAGGCTGCAGGCCAAGGATTGTGAGCCTTGTTTTCCTGACAGCAGGGGTTGGGGGTGGGGGTGTTTATGAGCACAGAAGCCACAAACCTGTTGCCAAGTACTGGTTGCAATTTTCCACCGATTAGGATTCAAAGATTAGGGCCTTTCCTTGTGTGTTCTGTCATTGTCAACAGACAGAGTCCAACCAATCAGATTCATTTGTTCTTGCCATTGTTAGGAGCAGCCATAATGTCTTAGAGAACTAAAGCTGCGTAACAGACCATTTCTATGGTTTAAGGAGGTGATGGGTCAGCTATTAGAAAGTTCTTATCTCCCCTAGAGCCTGGGAACCTGAACTTGGTTTCACCCTACAGGTAAAACTGAATCTGAAGTCAAAATGTCAGTACTTAGGTCAAGGTGCTTTTGCCTGCTCCTTCCTTCGGTGACCGCTTGGATTAGTACTCTGTGTTCCCTTTGACTTAAGGCTCATTTATCTCTGAGTGCATCTGACTAGCTTTGACAAGTAATGATGCCTGTACAGTTCTTCAGCCTTGCAGTGGGAGCTTTGAGAGGATGAGAAGAGTCACAGCATGAGAGAGCTCTCTGAAAACTGTGTAACTAAATTCCTTCTATCTCAAATCACAGAAAGCATATGCCACCTACCTACGGTACTTAGACAGGACCCCTGATTGAGTGTCTAATTTTTATATAGAGTGGGAGATATAGTCAGTAGGTAGAGGGCCTACCCAGCTTTCACAAAGTTCTGAATTCAATACCCAGCACTATATAAACCAAGTGTGATGGTGCACACCTATAATCCCACATCTGGGTAGTTGAGGCAGAGAGTTCAGAAATGCACAAGCAGCAGCAGCAACATAGCTAAGTTCCAGGCCAGCCTGAGACACATGAAATGCCGTCTCAATAGAAATTGAAGTGGTGGTGACCACCTTTAATCCCAGCACTCAGGAGGTAGAGGCAGGTGGACCTCTGTGAGTTTGAGGCCAATGTGGTGGTCTACATAGCAGGTTCTGGAAATACATGGTAAGACTGTCTCAAAAAAAAAAAAAAAAAAAAAAGGAAAGAAAAAATTAAGAAGAGAAAGTGGATGTATTAAGTGATTTATTTGTCCCAGGAAAACACTTCAGATTATTTTATACCTTTTCAATCTCAGTACACATAAACAAACTAACACAGTTTCTTTCTATCCTAGATGAAGAAAAAAATCATGAAATCTCTGATTATTGAACTCAGTAAAGAAAATTCTCTAATTACACAATTTACAAGCTTTGTGGCAGTTGAGAAAAGGGTATGTACTATTATTAATTTAAGACTAAACTTTTATTTAGTCAGTCACCATTGGGCTAGAGATATGGCTCAGCTTGGACCCAAATCTAGTTCCCAGCACCCACAGACCCACAGATGGCTTCCAATAGCAACCCAAACTCCAAAGAATCTGGCATCCTCTTTTGGCTTCTGTAGGCACACACACATAAAAGAAAAAGAAAAAAAATCACTATTGGGAGAAGTGGTGGTGCCGGTGTTTAACTCCAGCACTGAGAGGCAAAGGCAGATGGAACTCTATGAGTTCTAGGCTAGCCAGGGCTACATAGTGAGACCGTGTCTCAAAACAAAAGAAAAATAAGGATGGGTGGTGGTGGTGCATGCATTTAATCCCAGCACTGAGGAAGCAGAGATAGGCCGATCTCTGTGAGTTCCAGACCAGCCTGATCTACAAGAGGTAGTTCCAGGACAGCCTCCAAAACCACAGAGAAACCCTGTCTCGAAACACAAAAACAAAAACAAACAAAAAAAAGTAGATAAATAAAAAGAAATGTAATAAACAGTAAGCATTTCTCTAGGTGTGGAGGCATACCTACAGTCCTAGCACTTAGGAGGCAGAGGCAGGAGGAGACTGAGTTCAGGCTAGGCTGCACAGGGAAATTCTGTGTCAAAAATAGCAACATCCTACAGGGTGGTGCCACGCACCTTTAATACCACCACTCAGGAGGCAGATGCAGATCTCTATGAGTTCCAGGCCAACCTGGTCTACAGAGTGAATTCCAGGACATCCAAGACTGTTATACAGAGAAACCCTGTCTCAAAAAACAAACAAAAGCAACATCTAGTTGTGGTGGCACAGACCTATATAATCTTAGTACTTCAGAGCAGAAACAGTATTGACACAAGTTTGAGGGCAGCCTGATTAACATTGTGAGTCCTAGGCCATCCAGGACTACACAGGGAGACTGTATATTAAGAAAACAACAAAACTCAGGAATAACAGTGGCCACTTGGGGGCTATGAATGGCAAAGTGGACAGAGGCCAGGAGGCAGGAGCTGGGGCCTCCTTCCTGGGAGGATGTTCATGCTAGCAAGTGGCTAATTTCTCTATATGAATTGCAAGTTCTAGTTAGGTTTCTATTGCTGTGATAAAACACATCAACCCAAAGCAATCTGGGGAGGAAAGGGTTTATTTCATCATAAGGCCATAGTCTCTCATGGAAGGAAATCAAGGCAAGAACCTGGAGTCGAGAACTGAAGTAGAGGCCATGGAGGTGTGCTGCTTATTGGCTTCTACTGGCTTGCTCAGACCACCTGACAGGATGGCACTACCATAGCTAGCTGGGGCCTTCTAAATCAATCATCAATCAAGAAAATGTTCCATAGAGTAACCTTCAAGCCAATCTGATGGAGGTATTTTCTCAGTTGAAGGCCCTTCTTCCCACATAACTCTAGTTGACAAAAACTAACCAGCACATGTGTGTTAGTATTTTTAATGTTTTGATTATTAACTAGCTGTATGTGTGTATACACACACACACACACACACACACACACACACACACATACACACACATATGTGTGTATGTGTGTGTTTTGAGATAGGGTTTATCTGTGTAATAGCCTTGACTGACTGTCCTGGAATTCGCTGTTATCCAGCTGGCCTGCACGTATATTTTAAGGTGTCTATAAAAAGCCAGGCAGTAGTGACACACACCTTTAATCCTTAATCCCAGTACTCAGGAGGCAGAGGCAGGTGGATCTATGAGTTGGAGATCAGCCTGGTCTACAGAGTAAGTTCCAGGATGGTCAGGGCTGTACATTAAAACCCTGTCTTAAATAGCCAAAAAAAAAAAAAAAAAAGACATCTCTAATTGTTTGGTGCTGGGATATGGTACAATACTATAGTTAAGCCCAAACATATAGTCATGCACAAAAAAGACATGCTATAATTTTATTACTTGTTTAATTTCTGGATTTATTATTCAGATTGGCCTTTAGGCAAAGCCTATGGGACATTTTCTTTTCTTTTCTTTTTCCATAATGTGTTTATTGGGATGGTTCCCACTCAGCTTGAATCAGGTGCTGTTTGGTGCTGCTTCCTCCTGAAGGAGCATCCTTCTGTCAGCTGTGCTGTGTGCTGACAGACGGTGGAGCAGCCAACCCACAAGACTACCGTTTGTGCATGGCTGAAGCCCGTGTGATTTTACTGCACCCTGGGTATTTCACTTCATAAAGCAGGAACCGGGGCTCTGCACCTGCACCAGGCACTTTTTCTTGTGTTTCCTCTTTTCCTCTTCTGGAGAGGGACGCAGGAGATGCTTTGCCAGAGGCGTGGTCTCATAGGGAGGTCGTCACCACCAGAAGGGTGGGTATGTTCTTGATTGATGATTGATATGCAAAGGCCCGCATAGTGAGGGACTTAGATCCAAGCAAATGCCAAGATAGTCTAAGCTCAATATCCACAGGGCTTTAGAATGTGTTAATTATTTAATTTGATGAAATAGTTTTTAAAAAAATTAACCCATTGTGATTCTATGTAGGACAGTAATGAGATCCCTTTTGCTAATGTCCCAAATATTTCTGAACTCATTGCCAAAGAAGACGTAGACTTTCTGCCATACGTGAGTTGGCAAGAAGAGCAGCAAGAGGTCTTCACAACACTGGTAAGCACAATCACCAAATTCAGCCATCCATTGCTTAATAGTGGGGATGTATTCTGAGAAGTATGTTGGGACAAATTTCATGGATTCATGAACATCCTAGCGTGAACTCACACAGGCCCAGTGGTCCAGGGCAGTTACTGAATGTGTGGCCTTCAGGAAATCAAGAGACCCAGTAAACACCAGACTGTGAAGCTGCTGCTGGGACAAGACAGACTGTCAAGTCAAACAGTAACCTTGTTTGAATAAAAATGAGTAGAAGACAAACATTCTTTTTTCTTTTTTGAGACAGGGTCTCTCTACATAACCCTGGCTGTACTGGCACTATGTAGACCAGTCTGTCCTAGTACTCACAGAAATCTGCCTGCCTCTGCCTCCCAAGTACTGGGATAAAGGTGAGTGGCACTATACCTGGCCACAGAAAGAATACACTCTTAAAAGATAGTTTATAAAAGATTCTGGGAAAGACTCTGTGGCATTGGTGGCACATGCTTTTAATTCCAGCACTAGGGAGTCAGAGGCAGGTGGATCTCTGTGAGGTTGAGGCCAGCCTGGTCTACGGAGCGAGTTCCAAGACAGGCTTCAAAGCAACAGAGAAACCCTGTTTCGAAAGAAAACAAATGATCCTGGGAGCTGAGTGTGGTACACTCAATTCAGGGTTGTCCTGAGACACATGGAAAGTTTTAGGCCAGTTGGGATAGATTAGATTCTGTCTCAAAGGAATAAAGAAGGTAATTGTTTAAATTTTTTATTATTTTTTATGTGTCCACACCTGTTCAGCAGTTAAGTGTGAAACCCCTCATATACAGGCAAGACTCCCTAAGGTAGAGTGAGCAAGAGAAGCAAAGAGAACATTGTGAGGACAATTTCTACAGTTTCCACTATTTCTATAAAAAGAACAGACCGTAAATGTATTTGCTTGTTGCCTCCTTTGCTTGCTCTTGCTTTTATTTACTGTTATACATTTCCTTTTTTGTGGTGCTGGGGATCGAACGCAGTACCTTATATATGCTACGAAAGGGCTGTACTACTCCTTAAAACTAAAGTGCGTTTATCTCCCAGGAGGACAGCTCAGTGGCCCAGGGTAGGGGGAAGGGATTGTTAGAGGACACTTGCTTTGTTATAACACATTCATTTGCATACTTTTACTTTTGTACCATAGGCAGGCATTGAGTGTTGGGCACTAAAGCAAGATGAAGTCACCGATGGCGGCAGACTGTTAGAAGTATGCCTTTTTTTTTTTTTTTTTTTTAAATGCATAATACACTCTTCTGCCTGCCTATACTCCTGCAGACCAGAAGAGAGCAGCAGATCTCATTACAGATGGGTGTGGTTGCTGGGAATTGAACTCAAAACCTCTGGAACAGCAGCCAGTACTCTTTACCCCTGAGCCATCTCTCCAGTCCAGAAGTATGCCATTAAACAGAGTTGTGCATGGTGAATTTTCAGGGGAAAAAAAACCTTGTTTTTCCAATTTGCCATTTATAGTTATTTATTTACATATTTCATGTGTGTGTGTATGAGAGGGGGGGAGAGTGTGTGTGTGAGAGAGAGATAGAAAGAGAGAGTGAGTGTGTGTGTGAGAGAGAGAGAGACAGAGTGTGTGTGTGTTTGTGAGTGTGTGTGAGAGAGAAAGGGAGAGAGAGAGTGTGTGTGTGTGAGTGTGCATGTGTGTGCATGAGTGTGTGCATGCGTGCAGGTACCAATGGAGGCCAGTAGAGGGTGTTGAATCTCCTGGAATGTTGAATGAGCTGGAATTATAGTGTGAGCTGCCAGACAACATGGGTGCTAGGAACTGAACTTGGGACCTCTGAAAGAACACTTAATTTCACAACCATCTCTCCAACCCCTCTGACAAGTTTTAATTTGTTTTTCAATCTCTTGCCTTGTATGTGCATGTGTTTTAGGATACCTTCTGTTTGTTCTTTGACAGTTTCATACATTTATACAACTAATCTTGTTCATACCTCCCTAGCTCTTCCTCCCAGTTTCTTGCTTTTGTTTGGGCTGTTTTGCTTTTCTATGCCTAGAAATACCTTTCCTATTCATAAGTTATAATTTAAGTTTTCCCCCTTCATTTCTTTTAGGACTTCTGGTTTTTGTTTGTTTGTTTGTTTTTTTTGGTTTTGGAGGGGGGGGCTTGGTTTTGCTGTGTTAGAGAGTGACCAGAAATCCCTACATAGCCAGGTTGGCTTCAAACTCAAGATCCCCCTGCCTCAGCTTCCCAAATGCTGGTATTAAAGACATTACCAGAGGTCTGGATCTAGGCAAAGTGTTCCCAGGTTTAAGAGCTGACAATAAATAAGGACTGACACAGATAATGTTACTTACATTTTTTGGTTTTAATTATGTGTATTTGTGTATGTTTATGTGCACCTGCCTGTAATAAGCTTCTAATGCCCTGTGGCTGGAGCTACCTTAGGCAGTTTTGACTCACCCAAGGTAGCTGGGTCCTCTGGAAGAGCAACTTCAAGACAACCTGTGTTTAAAGCAAAGCAATAGGGTCAGGCAGAAAGATGCACGCCTTTAATCTCCGAACTCCAGAGGCAGAGGCAGGAGGATCTCTGTGAGTTCAAGGCCAGCCTGGTCTTTGTAACAAGTTCTAGACTGATCAGGGCTACAGGGTAAGGTCCTATCTCAAAATGATAGATAGATAGATAGATAGATAGATAGATAGATAGATAGATAGATAGATAGAAAGAAAGAAAGAAAACCAAACAGGCAGAACAATAGAATATGTCAGAATACACTTTAAGAGAATAGCAGGCCTCCTGAGCAAAGATGACCAAGGGCCCCAATTATTATCTGGGGCATCCTTCCAGAGAAAAAGGAATTTGGTTGCTAAGGGGTATAGTTTAGGTGGTTCTCTATTTTAATTGATAGATTATGTCATTTAATCATTTTCCTACTGCACATATTCCTTCTGATTTTAATCATGAACATGTCCAGTTATGCATAGGCATTAATAAGTAGAGAGTTCTCCTTACAAGTTCACTTTGAGGACACTGTTTGCCTTATGGTCCAAGCCCCTAAAACCAGTTCAGACCAGATTAGGCTTTCTGGTCTCTTACCCAGATACATTAGGAGTATTTTGAACGGAAAATGTCTAAGTTTGTTGTTAGTGAAGGAGAAACTTTCTGTTATCCAGAAAAGGGTGTGTGTATAGGCCAATGCAGGTGGGGTTTGAAGGGGTTCTGAAGTTGCTGGGTGCCTTGTTCAGAGAGGAATGTGTGTGCATGGCACATGTAGGTGAAGGACCAACGCCAGATAGGGTCCCAGACTACTAACTTACCCTGTGCTTCCATTCCTTGGGCCGGGACCCGTGGCTCTGGTTCTCTTCAAATCATATATATATATTGTCTTTTACCCTCGTTCTTTGTCTATTAGCTTATTATAAAACTTTTAGCCAGAAGTGGTGTGTGGCTCACACCTGTAATCTCACACTCAAGAGGCTGAAGTAAGAGGATTAACATGAGATCAAGGCCAACCTGGGTTGTATCATAAGACCTTGCCTCAAAATGTAAAAATAACTAAATACATTTAGGCCTTGGGTATAGAATAGCAGTAGGACGCTTGATCAGGAATAAATAAATGAGAAACCAGATAAGCATTATTATTTATTTATTTATAACATTTTTTATTTGTTTATAACATTTATTTATTTGCATGCTGGCAGAGGGTATGGAGGTCTGAAGACACCATGCAAATTAGGTCTCTTCGTTCTATTGTGTATCTTTGAGATTGAATTTAGGCTTGGGCACAAGTGTCTCTGGCTGCCAAGCCACCTGGCCAGCCCACATATTGTTTTATTTATCTTTTCTTGTTATTTTGGTGGTATTCATGAATGAACTGAGAGTCTGGTTTGCTCGAGCTGGGCAAACACCCCACCACTAAACATTGTCCCCAGCCCTCTTTTAACTTTTGTTTTTTTGAGACAGTGTTTCTCTGTGTAGTCCTGGCTTTCCTGGATCTGTAAACCAGTCTGGCCTTGAACTCCCAGCACTGCCTCTGCCTCCCCAGTGCTGGGATCAAAGGAATGCACCACCAATACCCGATTGATTTTTTATTTTGGAACAGTGGCTCTCTAAATTGCCCAGGCTGGCCTTGAAATTTAGGATCTTCCTGCCTGAGCCCCCTGAGTGTGAGAATAAAAAGGTGTGCCGCCACACCACACCTGGCTAAAAGTCCTTCGCCATCGGCCACGGTTGATTTCTGGGACGAGCGATCCTTAACAACCCAATCGTCCAGCTACTTGGAAAAACGTTTGCTAATTTATTTTGTTCTGTTTTCTCTTTGTATGCGTAACTTTGCCACCTGGGCAGCCCTTATCGGTCTCCTCTGAAGGGAATGAGGAACAGCCACTGCTACGTTTGACTAAAAAATGTAAAAAAAAGCTAAAGACATATCATCTAGAAATTTCTGAAGATTTTGAAGGCATGATCCTAGAGCCACAGTCATGTGCAACAGCAGAATCTTTCAAGGTCCACCTGCAATCGAAAGATGTGGAACGGCCATCGGGTGTGAATCAGATGGAGGCAACGAAAAGAGGGGCACTTAAGAGACCGCAGGCGTCTGGGCTACGGAGTGCTCTGTCTGTTTCCCTGGGTTCTTCTGCTTCTGCTGGGTTTTCTTTCCATTCTCCCTGCAGCTTCCAGTCTGCTATCTTCTCTCCTCCCTGCCACATTTCTCCTCTTCCTCCCCTTCCTCCTCTCCCTGGTGGCACCCATCTTCCTCCCCCTCCCACTCCCTCTCCCCCTGCTGGCGCCCATCTTCCTCCCCGTCCCCCTCTCCCTGATGGCACCAATCTTCCTCCCCCTCCCTCTCTTCTTTTCGGCAGCCATCTTCCTCCTCCTCCCAGAGAATTCAGCCCATTTAAGTTTGACTCATTTAAGTTACGCCGAAGCCCTAAGCGTGTAGGAGGTACCAACATTTTCCATGACTCAGAGTCTTCTCCCGGGCAGCCCTTTGTGGGCTTTGGCGGTATTACTACTTTACCTAGTTCAGAGGATTTTGATCTAGGGAAAGTTTCCCAAGGCCCCAACATCCGCGTTGTCTCTCCCAAAACCCATGAGCTGGGTTCTCTTCATGGGTCACTTTTTTCCGCTTCTTTTATGCCATCTATTTGCAGTCCTAAGCCACCATTTGTCCCTCCTCGTCCCACTAATGTCCTGAGCTCTGAGCATCCCCAGAGTCCCTCTTCTCTTCCTTGGCTAAGATCCAAATTCCTTGGCATTAGTAGGATGGATCCATGTGCGTCAGCTCTCTCATTGGCTGGTTCTGCCAGCCCAACGACATCAGATTGCACCCTAGACAGGGTTTTGCCTGCCTCGTTAGATGGCAGCTCTTTCGAAACAGAAAAGGATGAAGCAGTAGAATGTGCCTCATACAGCGTTTTGGAAAGTATGGAGAAAACTGCTGTAACAAGTGACGCTTCCTCAGAGGAAGATGAGGAATGCATAGCCTGTGAAGAAAGCTGTCCTGCACCGTGGGATTCACTCTTTGCTCTACAAACCGAGGTATTCGCCCTATCTCTCTCCAAGTCTGTGGTCAGTTAGCTTCACAGTTTACAGCTGTGCTTCTCAGACAGACCGTGGATGGCCAGTCAGTAGTGGTTCAGGGTATATGTCAGCGTGGAGAATATGTCTCTCTCTGAATCCGCGGCTGAACTAAAGCTGTCTGCATGGTGATGTTTGTCATTCATTGTTAGCAACTGTTAATATTTGTCAGTTGAAAATTAGCATCCCTCAGCTGGGCGTTAGTTGCTTACACCTACACCTTTGATCCCAGCACTCGGGAAACAGAGGCAGGCAGATCTCTGAGTTTGAGGCCAGCCTGGTCTACAGAGCAAGTTCCAGGACAACCTCCAAAGCAATACAGAGAAACCCTGTCTCGGAAAAACAAAACAAAACAAAACAAACAAACAAAAAAAAAAAAAACAAAGAAAATTAGCATCCCTGAAGAGGTAATGGACTTACTTCCTAAATTCTAAGTTCTAGTATCAGGAATTGAAATCAATAGGAATTTCCTATTGCCCAGTAGACATAGGCAGTGAGTATTCTGAGATTTTCCTATAGGGTCTTGGAGATATGGGCAGTAGTTAATATGTAGTAGTGTGGAGTGGCACAGTACTCCATCTGTTAAGCTAGTCAATTGTAGTTGAATTTTTTTTTTTAATCTTTGATTCTTTGAGGTCTGCTACCCAGCTCCCAAGTAAATACACACAGAGACCTTTTCTTATGTATAAATGTCCGGCCTTAGCTTGGCTTATTTCTAAGCCTTTCTTAACTGGGCTTTTATCTGTATTGTATACACCTTTCTTTACTCCACGGCTCTCGGTGTAGTAGTGGCTCCTCCTTCTCTTGTTCCTAGATCTTCTCTCTCCCCAGATTTATTCTCTCTGCCTGCCAGCCCCGCTTATCCTTTCTCCTGCCTAGTTGACCATTCAGCTCTTTATTAGGCCAATCAGGTGTTTTAGACAGGCAAAGTAACACAGCTTCACAGAGTTAAACAAATACAATATAAAAGATCGAAACACACCTTTGCATTCTTAAAAAAATGTTTCACAGCATAAACAAATATAACACATCTTAAAATAATGTTTCACATCAGTCAACATGCTAGAAGTCTAGCTTCAGCACTGGCTCTGATATGTAATTGTGTGGTGTAATTGGTGGGAAATCGTTTAATAAGTGAAGAGGACTTACTTCAGCGTCAGGGTAAGTCCTGACATTACCACTCTGTTTGTGGGCAAGACACGTATATGTTTCAGTTACCTTAACAGCATAACCAGGATAATAATGGTAATTACCATATACAGTGGGGGCTTTTAAAAAGGATTTTGTTTAAGGAAGAGGCAGGTGCATTCTGAGACTTTCCCAGAACTATAGGAACTTTGATGGATGAGGTCTTTGTTTTAGTTTTGGAGGTGGTGCTGCCTGAGAGAGGGTCTCAACCATGCTGTAGAGTACCATAAATATAAGATCTTGACCATCCTGTGGCTTCAGAGTCCAGTTGTTTGGACAGTTATGTCACAGTGTGTTCCCATGGCCCCAAAGTTAGAGTTAAAACCCCTCTTGTTCAGTCTCAGTGCAGACCAGGGGCTTAGTGCCCCCTCCACCCTTGTGCTGATGTATAGAGGCCTGGCTATTTCCACAGACGCTGGTGTCCAGAGGCAGCAATATCCAGCTGCACCTAGGAACTCTGGAACCTGTGTCTTAGTCTTTGGAGTTGGCATCTAAAGGATGGCAGTAATCCTACCCTAAGAAAGGTTTCTTTTTGCCTCCCCTCAGCTGGTGGCCAAGATGGGCAGCCCCTGATGTACAAAGCTGGGCTTTCTTAGCTGCTCTTCTATAGCCCGAGGTCTCTAACTCTTGCATCAATCCCTCAGAGACCCTTTTAGAATCCATTTTCCTGGGAAACCTCTCATAGAAAGGCAGAAAGTCTGTATTTAGTGTCTTTAAATCCTGGGACAGCCTACCATAACCTCCCATTGGGTCTTCCCAAAGGTGGGTTGACACACCTCTGCCAATGGGAGGCTGAAGAACACTTCTTTCAGGTCCAAGACAGTGGACACCTGTTTCTCTGGTGAGAATCAGAGGTTCTAGGTATCTTCACAGGCAGAAGAGGTGTATTCCAGAGTAACTGACAGGGCACCAGGATGCCTGTCTCTCCAAGCCAGGCAATATGCACTGAGTTAAGCCAGGCAATATGCACTGAGTTTCCTTTTTTGTTTTCAGGGTCATTGAGTATTGTTAAATCTGGATGGGGGTAGCTGAACTGGTTAGTTGAACAATTATAGGAGCTTGATGTTGGGCCACTCCTAGGGTGTTGGTTTCTGCCCATACACAGGAGATCTTTGTTATATAGTCCAACTGTATCTTTTGTTTGGAGGCATAACTTTCAGTTAGGAGATATTCTTCTGATTGAGATAAGACACCAAAATTTTGCTAGGTGTGTCTGTAAGTCTAACTACATTTCATCATCAGAGAAGGTGATGGTGGCTTTCAGGATATGCAAACGGTCTTGTCCCATTCAGTTACTAATGAAGGGTGTTAAACACCCTTTGAGCTACCTCCAGCAACTGGGACCTGCTTATATTTTTTAATGTTTATATATATTTTTAAATATCTGGAACCAACTAGGTGACAGAGGAAATCTTTCTCTTTTCTTTCTTTTCTTTCTTTTTTTTTTTTTTTTTTTTTCTTTTTTTTTTTTTTTTTTTTGAGACAGGGTTTCTCTGTACTGCTTTGCAAGTTGTTCTGGAACAGGCTGGCCCCAAACTCACAGAGATTCATCTGCCTCTGCCTCCCCAGTGCTGGGATTAAAGGAATGAGCCACCAATGCCCCGCCAAAGGAAATCTTTCTATAAATTATAAAAGAGAAAGGAATGGAAATTTCTCTTTTCCCTCAGGCTCAACCATGGAGAACTTTCCCCTTCCGAGGGGCTGCTTAGAGCAGGCATGGAGTGAAGCAGAGGGGATGCTCATCTGGGGGAACTATTTCCCTGTCCCTGTGTGCACTCAGCTTGGATGGCAGGGGGCTCTTAATGAGAGGCCCAACCCTCCCACCTCCACACAGGGACCAACCCTGACTGTGAGCGAGTCAAGCAACATAACAAGCAAGAGCCCCTGCTCCTGGAGTGGGTAGAGGTTTTTTGGTTTTTTTGGTTTTTCAGGGTGACCTGGCAGAGCCAAAAAGGATTCAGGTCCCTAATGGGACGGGCACAGGTCTTTAGCTAGGAGTTCTCACACCAGAGAAAGTCACTGGTCAATACAACAAAACTGACATAAACACATAGAGACACACATGCATACAAGGAGACACAGTGAAGACAACCAGGGGCAGCCAGCATACAATTGAACATCTGGACAGACAGAGGGATCCAGTGATGTCTCATGTGGATCCCAGGCACTGGGTCGGCAGCTGTGTCCCACCTCTCTTAAGAATCCAAACAGAAGGTGCCTAATTTGTTTCCTTTTGGGGTGGAGATGTCAGTCCTCTGTGAAGCATTTGATCAAAGGAGTCCTAGGGACCTTTAAAGTCTCCGGTTGTGCAAGTCTTTATTAGCTGGCTGGCAACTATACTGAGTGTTCAGGAACCCAGTGTAGCCCCAAGCCTTTCTCGGGGTGAACTTTTAAGCACAAAATACATGTCCTGGATTGACATACTTCAGTTAACAAGAACAGACAAAAACAGAACCACAGAAACTGGAAAAGCCTGGTTAGTACTTTGAGACTTTCCTAGAACTATGGACTTTGGTGGATTAGGTCTTTGTTTTAGTTTGACAGGTGGTGCCCTACATGCTGAGTCTAACAGCCTGAACCGGACTTCTGTCATGGAGTCAGTTGTACTAAGGCCTGGGGCCATGTCACACTTTGTCTGATGATACATTTTTAATACTCAAAAGGAATCATGCGAGAAAAACACTATGTGACACAGGATCCACAATTAACAATATGATTTTTTTTTCTTAATTTCACAGGATGGTTTTTGGAAACTGACACCAGAACTAGGACTTATACTAAAACTTAACGTAAATGTTCTACACAAGTTTCTTGAAGAAAAAGGCATTAGCTCTCTAGGTAGGTCACTGTTTTTCAATTGATTAAGCCATTATGTTCCTTCATTTTTTTTTTCCAGTTGTTTATAGGCAAACTCTCCATTGTAATAAATTGTTTTGTAAACTAATGCATTCATTTAGTAGTTTTGGTAGTTACATGTGAATAGAATTGGATTTTTTTGTTTTGTTTTGTTTTTCAAGACTGGGTTTCTCTATACCTTTGGAGCCTGTCCTGGAACTCACTCTGTAGACCAGGCTGTCCTCTGCCTCCTGAGTACTAGGATTAAGGGCTTGAGCCACCACTGCCCAGCAGATTTTTTTGTTTGTTTGTTTGTTTGTTTTGAGACAGGGTCTCATTATGTAGCCCTGGCTAGCCTGGAACGCTCTATGTAGACCAGGCTGGCTTTGAGCTCAAAGAGATGTTTGCCTCTGCATCACAAGTGCTGCTGTGAAAGGTGTTGCACCACCACACTTAGCTACTAGAATTAGATTTATTGACACTAAAAGAAAACTCATAGCTTTACCAATGATGAGAGTATTATTTAGGCAATTTTATTAGAGTACATGGCACCAATTACTGCAGAAGAACAACCCCAAATCTGGGAATAGTAACATACACCTATAATTCTGCCATTTGGTAGACTAAGCCAGATGAATTGTGAGTTTGAGGCTAGTCTGGGCTACATAATGAGATCCTGCCAGTAATAACACTATCCAAAAGCTCAGGTTAACATGCTCAATAATTACTTTCTTGGTCACAACATATGTACCTATTGGCCAACAGGGACATTCTCTTCCATATAGTGATTTACTTTGAGACCTTGGCACATTCTGCATTGTGTGTCTTCCATCTGCAATACGTGGCCTTAGCATTAAGGAAAGACAAATCAAAACTACACTGAGGTTTTTATCTTACTCCATCAAGAAACAGGGATTGAAGAGATGGCTCAGGGTTATGAACATAAACTGCTCTTGCAGAGGACACCAGTTTGATTCCCAGCACCCCTATGAACTGGATGGTAACTACCTTTAACTCCAGTTCCTTACTTTAGTTATTTTTTTTTTTTTTTTTGTTTTCAGACAAACTCTCCATTGTAATCCTAGCAACCCTGGAATTCACTGTTTAGAACAGGCTGGCCCCAAACTCACAGTGATCCTTCCGAGTTCTGGGATTAAAGGTATAGGCCACCACTTCTGGCTTTAGATACAGTTCTAAGGGATCCAATATCTTCTGGCCTCTGAGGGCACCAGCATTCACATGCATGAACCCACACACAAATATACACATGATTTAAATAAATAAATATTTTTTAAAGGAAGAAAGAAAACAACAAATATTGAGGATGGAAACAGACCAAACCCTCATATACTGTTGGTGAGTCACTGTAGAAATCAATATGATGGTTCAAAAAAAAAAAAAAAAACACCTAAAAATAATTGGCCAGATGGTGGTGGTGGTGCATGCCTTTAATCCCAGCACGCAGGAGGCAGACACAGATGGATTTCTGTGAGTTCAAAGTCCAACCTGGTCTACAGAGTGAGTTCTAGGACAGCCAGGGTGGTTACACAGAGAAACCCTGGATTGAGAAACAAACAAAAACTGAAAATAGAATTATATAATCCAGTAATACCATTCTTGGGCATATGTCTGAGGGAAGCTAAGTCAGCATATCATAGAGATACTTTACTGTCTGTATTTAATGTGGCACAGTTCATAACATCCAAGATATGAAACTAACCTAGATGCCCATTATCATAGGAATAAATAAAATTCAACCAGGCAGTGGTGTCACACACCTTTAATTCCAGCACTTGAGAGGCAGGCAGATCTGAGTTTGAGGCTAGCCTGGGCTACAGAGTGAGTTTCAGGATATCCAGGGCTACTAAAGAAACTGTCTCAAAAAATCAAAAGAAGAAAAAGAAAATTTGGTACTACACAATGAAATTTTATTCAGACATAAAGAAGAATGAACCAGGCCAGGCATGGTGGCTCATGCCTGTACCCCAGCACTTGAGGAGGTTGAGGCAGGAGGATTGTCATGAGTTTGAGACAGCATAAGGTGCAGAGTAAGACCCTATTAAAACAAGGGTGGAGATTGAATTTAGTATCTCATGTAGGGTAGCCAAGCACTTGAGTTGTAGTAGCAACTCTAAAATAAAATGAGCATTCTGTTTGTTTGTTTTCCCTTGATTTTTTCAAGACAAGGTTTCTCTGCATAGCCCTGGCTATCTTAGAACTTGCTCTGTAGACTGGGCTGGTCTCAAACTCAGAAATCAGCCGAACTTTGCCTCCCAAGTGGTGGGATTAAAGGCATACATCACTACCACTCTGGCAAAATGAGTATTCTTTAGTGAGCCTTCTGAAAATGATTTTCAAAATATAAATGTAGGCTAGCAAAATGGCTGAGTGGTTAAAGGGAGTTAATGCTCAAGCCTCGTGTGCTTCTTGGAGATATGTTAAAGTGGAAAAGAAGAACTGACTGCAAAAGTCCTCTGACCCTCCCCACACACTGTATATACACAATTAAAAAGTAGTGGGCAGAGCTAGAGAGATAGGTCACTGGTTAAGACTATTAAGAGTACTGGGCTGGAGACATGGCTCAGCAGTTAAGAGCACAGGCTACTCTGCCAGAGGACCTGAGTTCAATTCCCAGCAACCACATGGTGGCTCATGACCATCCAATATGTGATCTGGTGCCCTCTACTAACCTGTGGGTAAAACAATGTATCTGTGTATATAATAGAGAGAGAGAGAGAGAGAGAGAGAGAGAGAGAGAGAGAGAGAGAGAGAGAGAGAGAGAGAGAGAGAGAAACTTACTGCTCTTGTAGAGGATCTGAGTTTAGTTTCCAGCATCCGCATGGTGACTTACAGCTGCATGCAACCCCTGCTCAGTAACCAGTACCACCTATGCTTAACTTGTAATATGGTTTGGATTTGTCTGATAGCTAGAATGAATTTGCTACACTGGAATAGTCAGATATGTCTGTTGTTTATTAGCTGTGTGTTTAGGTTTCCTTCAAGATATTTATAGCAAGAGCCTAGAAACTAAAGGTCTTCCTCATCTTCCATGCTTGTTATTAGAGACAGCAAGTATTGGGGTGAGAGAGTCTAGGTGCAGCTCAGTGTCCAAGAGCCATCAGGATAATGTGATAGGCACACTTGTTCTAATTGTTCACAGTTCCTGTAAATAAAGTGCTAATTAAGGACCTCTGGGAGAGGCGATTGGGGGTGAGATGGAGGATGTAGGGAGGTGAGAGAAGGGGGGAGGGGGAGCTGGGGCTGGAATATAAAATGAAAAAAACATTTTAATTAAAGTTTTAAAAAAGGACCTTTAGAATATATGGAGTTGGTTGTATTAGTTTATACAACCTAAATGTATTGTCTCATAATTCTGGAACAGTATAGTTTTATGCTCCATTAATATTTTGTGATTCAAATGTAGTATAATTCTGTTGGGCCAGAAAGCACTGTGTTACTCAAGCTGGCCTTGAACTCTTGGAAATCCTCCTGCCTTAGCATCCCAGGTACTTGGATTATAGGCATGAGCAAGCAACCTGGCTTAATAGAGATGTCACTCTTTAATAGAACTTTACACAGGCACAGATAGAGGTACAGAGTGTGTTGTTAATTACTTTTTTGTTGCTGTGCTTAAAATACCAGAAGCAACTTGAGGAGAAGTTTGTCTTGGCTCATGGTTCCCAAGCATTAGAATCTATGTTGGTATGGATGGCATAGCAGCAGGTGGCCTGAGCAGGAAACCCCACAAGACAAGACTACAGACTCCCAAATCCCACTCCTAGGGAATTACCTCCCAAACAGCAACACCATCTGGGGACCAGGTTCCATAACCTCCCCAAACAATGCCACCAATGGGAGACCAAGTGTTCAAATGTCCCAGGGGGACATTCCTCATCTAGTCACCACACGAGGTGAAGGAGATTTTTGCTTTTTTAGGTACAAAAGGAAGAGACTGTCTCCTGGACCTGATTGCCACGCTGCTGGTACTGCAGTTTCTTCGTACAAGGTTGGAAGAAGAAGGAATGGTTGCCCAATCACTGCTAAAGATGGATGACACCTTCATCTCCAGGTGCTTTAATGTCCTAATAAGAAATGTTTAAAGGAGCCACAGTGTAATTGTTGGCCTTTCTGGGACAACTGTGTGGTCTGGCACAAGAATACAAACAGGAGCCATGTGGTCGTGAAGCAAAGCTGTGAGTGTAGCTCAGTAGTAGAGTACTTGCCCAGTGTGCAGGGACATGGCTTAGTCCTGCCGTCCTGAGCAAGTCACACACACTGCACATCAAAGTATTAACCAGGTGATGGTGCCACATTCCTGTAATCCCACCACCAAAGAGGTTATAGGTGGAAAGCTTGGTTTATGGGCCAGTCTAGACTACACAGTAAAAACAACAGGGGAAAAAACCCAAAAACCTATCAAACTATCAAATGAAACACATTAGAATATTCTGCCTGGCATAGTGATACACACCTTTAATTTCAGCACTTGGTAGGCAGAGGCAGGTGGACCTCTGTGAGTTCGAGGCCAGCCTGGTCTACAGAGAAAGTTCCTGACAGCCAGCACATAACAAAGAGACTGTGTCTCAAGAAAACAAAACAAGAATCTGTTATCTTTAATAGGTTTTCTGCCCTCATGATAAGTTTCTCTACTGACACAGTAAACCAGATCAGTCGGAGTTGAAAAAGTATATAAAATGGCACATTTATTGAGAGCAACTCCCAAGCAGGTTCACTGGGGCCAGGGATTGAGGCCAGAGAAGTTGTGCACCCGGACTAAGGCAGGGAGATTTTATAGATTATTGGTGAAGGGTGAAGCTGAGTCTGTGCCTGAGTATGGTCAAAAGCTGAGGGCTTAGGTAGAGATTTGGGTGGCTGGCAACATGACAGGGGTGGGAGTGGGGGGTTGTTGCTGCAGTGGTCACCAAGAATTCAGAACTAGACTTTTGTCACCTTTTCTTTGTTTGGATACTCTCTAAGTGGGCAGGGTTCGGGGGACATGGGAGGGATGGGGTGAGCTGTGCTTTCTGGACTGTGCAGGGGTGATCCAGAGGCTCCAACTGAACAATCTTGATGAATGCAATCCCATAACTACCTGAATAAGCAGATTCAAATTTAGCATTGATTGACTCCTGAATAAAAGTCGTATAATATTACAGCCAAGTGAGATATGAATCCAGCTCCTCACCACACACTACATGTCATGATGGCCCTTTCCCCAAGAAAAATTCAGGAAGGTGGAAACGATCTAACGTCTTTAAGTTTGCCCCCATAGGACCAACAGGTTTCTTTTAATATTTAGTGGTGTGTGTGTGTTTAGAAATATACAACATACCATACATGTTTTTGGGATTGAACTAAGGTCATTAGACTTGACACTAAGTACCTTTACCTGCAAAACCAACCCACTAGCTCCAATAAATTTGTTTCTTCAAGACAGGGTCTTACTTTGTAGCTTTGGCTGTCTGAAATTCACTTTGCAGACCAGGCTGGCCTTGAACTCACAGAGATCTGCCTGCCTCTGCCTCCCAGGTTCTGGGATTAAAAGTATGCACTACTATGCCAGCTAAAATTTTTTTAAGGAGTGATCTCTTGTATCTCAAATTGGCCTTGAACTCACTATGTAGCTGAAGATGACCTGGAACTTCTCATCTTCCTGTCTCTACCAACTGAGCCACACCCACATGGAATTTTTCTTAAAAACTTTGTTGTAAGGTAGGTGCAATGGCTCAGTTAGTAAAGGGCTTGCTGCATAAACCTGATAACCTGAGTTCAATTCCCAGGATCCACATGGTGGAAGGAGAGAACTGACTCCCCAAAGTTGTTTTTGGATCTCCATACTCAAGCCACGGCCATTTGTGCACTTGCATTTGTATTGCATTGCATGCACGCACGAACATCCACCTGCCCTGAGGCCAGCAAGGCTAAATAAATCTCCAAGGATTGAAGGATTTCCCAAAACCTGTGTAAGGTATCAGGCATTTGAGTTCAAAGATAATCTAATAAACAAGCTGGACATTGGTGACTACACCTTTAATCCCTGCACTCAGGAGGCCAAGCAAATGGGTCTCTGCGAGTTCAAGCCAGCCTGATCTTCAGAGTGAGTTCCAGGACAGCCAAGGCTGTAACACAGAGAACCTGTCTTAAAAAATCCAAAAACAAAAATATAGTATGAACAAAAGCACTTCTCATTTATTATTAAAGTAAACAAAACATGAGGTAATGTTTACAGTTAGTTTACGAAAATACAAGTACAGCAGGGAGTATAGCTGGTATTATATCTTATTCTGAACCTTTTTTTCTAAACATTCTATGTTTTGAGTTCTAATTTTCAGTTCTCCATTATCATTTTCAATATTCTGCATTCTGTTTCTTAGCTCTCTATTGTCATTTTCCGTATTTTCAATTCTTGTTACTAACTCTTATGGTTTCTACAAGTTTCTTATTGTTAGCTCTAATCTCAAACCATTTCTTTAAAAATATCATAATAATGAAACCCATTGCTATTACCAAAAAAATGTATATATTGGTTAAAAGTCATGATTTTCTTCTGTTAAAATTCCTTCTATACAAGAAGTAAAAGAATTCCTAAAGTCCTGTATTGTATGATTATCCGCCATAGGTATGGGACAATTGATCTCAGATATTATATCAATTTAAATTGTGAAGAATGTTGCAATTACCATAGGTGTAATTCTGCTGTCCTGGAATTTTGATGCTTTTAGTTGTAGATCTCAACACCTCCAGCTGTAACCACCAAATAGCGTCTGGTGGCAGATGATCCTTCTGATCTTGGTCCCTGTAGAATAGCTCTTAACAAACTATGGCAAGTGAAATTTTGTTAAACGAATAAAAAGGAGCCTGTGCAATTGCTGGAACCACAGGGCTAATAGGTGTTGCTGGCGCCCCTGGGCCGCAGGAAACACACAAGCAGGGCAGGCGCCATGTGGCGCTAATGCAAAGTGGGGAAATGGGCAAAAAATGAGAAGCAGTGAGTGCCTTCTCAGGGCCGCTGTGGAAGTAAAGGAGTTGTAGGGCAGAGACAAATGTCTCACAAGCTGTGGTGTGTCTACCTGGTTAGGCAAGGGCCCCTGCCCGTTTGGGGATGGAGGGAGAAGGAGCAGCTTCTGCGGCCTGGGTGAATACCAGGTCCTGTGAAAATCCGGATCCCACTTCTGACACCAGATATCGATGTTTAATAAGGATCAGGAGAAACAAATAGGCAGAATAGATATTTATTCAGGGAGAAATAACTCACAACATAGACAGATGAACATCAGCAGGTTCCTGGTCCCAAGGACGCCTCGGGATGTACTCCTGTCCCTGTGCTGCAAGCAAGAGGGCTCTCCCGAGCCCCCTCCTCATCCGGCCCTGTCTCCACCCCCAATGGGTATGGTCTATGCCACAGGTGTGGACAAGGTGAATATCTCACTACACAAGTACAGCAGGGAATATAGCTGGTATTATATCTTATCATCTTCGGTCACGTGAAAAGAACCAAGAATATTCCTCCCAGGTTTTGCCTTTCCCACAGAGATAATATGGACATGCCAGGGTATTTCCTTCATGTCCTTGCTCTCAAGTGCATTCACTTACCACAGTTTATGCAACTCTTTCTAGACGGCTAGCGTTTTAGGGTTTCTACTACTTGGAGAGGCTGGAGAGATGGCTGAGTGGTTAAGAACATTGGCTGTTCTTCCAAAGGACTTGGGTTCAATTTCAGCACCCACGTGGCATCTCATCTCACAGTTCCAGTTCAATGGCAATGTCGGAACACCAAATGCCATTTATTGAGGGGATGGAATACTGACTTACAGCACAGTGGAAAATTACAGGATTTTTAGGTTTAGCTCCTCCCCACGAGGTGTGTGTTGTCATGAGTTGTGTGTTATCAAAACAGGAAGAGTACCAACAACAGCTTTGGGGCAAGGAGTTCCTGCCAACAGCTTCAGGCTTGCTCAAGGTGCCTCGGGGGCCATGCAGGGCCCTACATTCTTAAAGCTACTTGAGGAGGATAGAGCTTATTCTGCTTACACTTCCACATCACAGTTCATTATCAGAGGAAATCAGGGCAGGAACTCAAGCAGGGCTAGAACCTGGAGGCAGGAGCCAGGGCAGAGGTCATCGAAGGGTGCTGCTCACTGGCTTGTCCCTCATGGCTTGCTCAGTCTGCTTTTATGGAACCCAGGGTCACTGGCCCATCCGCATCACTCACTCACTTTTAAAATGTCCTACAGGCTTGCTTCCACCCTGATCCTCTCAGATGACTTTAGCTTGTGTCAAGTTGACACAAACAGAGCCACCTTGTGGGAAGACCATCCTGCCTGCTGCCCAATCCATCCCTCACAGCTTTCTTTTGAAGCCCCCCCCCACACACACACATACACCACACACAATAATAAATTACATTTCAAAACTTTGGTGTAAGGGCTGGGGTTGTAGCTCTTTACAGCTGCCTCTCCAGTGTTCTTCCAGAATCTGGAATAAGGTGAAAACTCTCAGACAGTGACTAGCCACTGAAGCAGGGGCCTCAGGGACACTGAAAAGGAAACAAAGTGGCAAGAAAAAGCTGCAGCTGTCTGGAGGGAGCAAGGGGGCTGCTGTGCACAGTGGGAGCTGGGAAGAGAGGCAGGTAAGTCTTGTAGAAATGGACTGAGACAGTCAAAATCCCCAGGCTAGAGGGACAGAACTTTATTCAGATTTCAAGAACTGCCTTTATTAAATATCCTCATTTTTGACAGAATCATTTCATCTGATACAGTATTATAGAGTTGGTACTATATTGCCTTTCACATATTTTGAACCAATAGAAACTTTTTTTTTAAATCTAGGAATATTCCATGGGCTCTCGAGAACATAAAGAAAGCAAGTGAATGGGCCAAAAGGACAGAAGGACAGTATCCATCTATCTGCCAACGGCTTGAGCTGGGTAAAGACTGGGACTCAGCCACAAAGCAACTTCTGGGAATTCAGCCCCATGCCAATACTTCTCTTCACCGAATTCTACATAGCAACCAAGGCTGAATCCAATGAAATTGCATTTTTAAACAGTCCTCATATTTCTTTTTTGTTGTTGTTTTGCTTTGTCTGGTTTTATTCAAGACAGGGTTTCTCTATGTAGCCCTGGCTATCCTGGAACTCACTCTGTAGACCAGGCTGGCCTCATACTCAGAGATCCACCTGCCTGTGCCTTCCTAGTGCTGGGACTAAAGGCATGCACCACCATCTGGCTACCTTTCTCATATTTCTATGTAGCAAATAAGCAAATAGTAAAAAATACCAATAATGACATGTAATGAGTTTTTTGGGGGGGGTGTCTTTCTCTATGTAGCTGTCAACCCCTTTAAAATAAAAGAAATGAAAGCAGGATTGATGAATCATTTAACAACAATAAAAAAAAACCTGTAAAAATCTGTAATATTAGAGACTGTCTCAATGTCCTGGGGATGGGTGCTCACTGTGTCTTCTCCCAGGAGTCCAGTGGAAGGCCGACAGATGGAGCAGTATAGGAAGGAGTTGGTCTTTGGTTAGTAGTGTGTTCTAGGCTGGCACTAGACAGTACAGCTTGGTGCATGTGTTTCCTCTCAGTCTCTTCTGTCTGCCGATACGCTGCCTGTCACTTGGCATCACAAGCAGTTCTTCCATGGATCTTGTTTTGTTGTCACATTCTAAAAATCAACAAAGCAAAGGTCATCTAAAATTTCTGCTGTTTTACCATTTAGATGTTTTCTAGGTCTTGAATTTTATTTTAGGATTATGATGCACATTTAGTTACAATTTGTATTGTTACGTTTGGTTTGGCTATGAAATGTCCCTCATAGACTTATTAATCCCACTGATCAAGAATAAAATCACTACCACAGTTTAAAGCTAGATTTGAAGCAAGCTTTAATTAAATATGGGCCATTGGATGGGCTCTGGCCATGTCCATACCCAGGTTTCTGGGAAATGGCCCAGAATCAAGTATGGCAAGGGCTTAAGAAGGAAAACCCATAATTCATTCCATTTCCCATCAGGTCCAATAAGGGGCAAGCATATGATCTGACGTGCCTCCTGTCACATGTGATCAAGCACATCTGGTGCAAATTGCTGGGCATATGTGGTACCTGGAGTTGGGATTTAAGGCCTAGGGTAAGAGCAGCTCCTAGGAGAGTATAGCTCTTTGGATTTACAACCCCTTGGGGAGTGCATTCCAAGAGTTGGGTTTTTTTTTTTTTTTAAAGGTTTAATTATTTATTTTGTACACAGTGTTCTGCCTGCATGTATGTCTGCACACCAGACGGTACCAGATCTCACCACAAATGGTTGTGAGCCATCATGTGGTTGCTGGGAATTGAACTCAAGACCTCTATAAGAGCGGCATGTGCTCTTAACTGCTGAGCCATCTCTCCAGCCCCTAGAGTTTGAGTTTATAACCTCTGATTACAGGGTTTTAAAACATTCAAGATGTTGATGGTGCACGCCTTTGATCCCAGCACTCAGGAGGCAGAGGCAGGCGGATCTCTGTGAGTTCAAGGCCAGCCTGGTCTACAAAGCTAGTTCCAGGACAACCAAAGCAATACAGAGAAACCCTGTCTCAAAAAAAAAAAAACAAAAACAAAAGAACAAAAAAACAAAAAAACATTCAAGATGTTTAAGTAGTCATGGGTTCTCAGTGTATAGCTTTTGAGCCTGTCCTACAACTCCCTCTGTAGACCAATCTAATCTCATAGACCAGGCTAGTCTTGAACTCACAGAGATCTGCCTATCTCTGCCTCCCAAGTGCTGGGGTTAAAGATGTGCACCACCACTGCCTAGCTAGTTGTGTATTCATTTAAATTGCCTTTCCCCTGCCTGGGAGAATGCAGGGCAAAGGGTCAAAGAGGCTATCAGTCCTAGTACACTCAGAAATATTCATATAGGCTTTAAGCATAACTTTTCCTCACATTTCTCGGCTTTTCAGGTACCCAGATCTTTCTTTCCTTATGCCCCACAATGTTGTTGCCAAATGTCAGGGTGTACCATGTAGCACAGGTCAGTTGAAGAAAGAAGGCACTCCAAGATGAAATTTTAAGGTTTATGTGGCAGCAGGAAGGTGCAGCCTTTCTGATGGACTGAACCCTCAACAGGCACACAAAGGCACATTTATTGATTGTAAAGTATTTTCTCATACTAAGGTCTTTAACCTTGGTCTACAGAGGGAGTTGTAGGACAGGCTCAAAAGCCCTTTGGGTAAAGTCCCTGTGTAAAACTTTAAAAAATAAATCCAGTCTTGTGGGTATTCAAACTTCTTGTTCTCCTCTTCAGTATTTACCTAAAGCCCAGGCTTTAGGTAAATGAGAGGACTACCTCTCATTCATGCAGTTCAGGATTTCCATTCCCGCTGCAACTTTTTCCCATGACTTCTACTGGACTAGCCTGTCAAGGCAGAATGGGACTCCCTTTTGATGGGAATCTAAGAAGAACAAAACATCAAGAACAATGATGTAAATAAGGAAGTGCGAAGCACTCCCAGAGTCCCAAGTCCCTCAAGTAGGTAGGCTGCCATTTATTTGGACAGGGGAGACATATTCAGGAGTGAAGCCATCAGCACTTAGGTGTAATAGGACATGCTGTGGGGCTTTGGCTCTTCCCTGGATGAATATTTGGATATGAATGAATGGATCAAGGAGTAAAGGCACTTACCATATCTACCATGAAAGACTTGAGTTCAGTCTCCAGAACCCACATGAAGATGGAATGAAGGAAGTGACACCACAAAGTTGTCCTGTGGTCTCACAAATATCATGGACATACACACAATAATAATAATAATATATAAAAATAATGAAATACATCTGTAGTGTTTACACTGGTTTCATTAGAATCTCATCTTTCTAAGACAAATAAAGTTATTTACAAATTAAACACCCCAAGCAAAGGTAAGGCACAGTGGTGCACACCTGCAATCAATCCTGGCACTGGGTAACTAAGGCAGGAGGAATTGCCATGAGTTTAATACTATGAAGTAAGTTGTTTCAGGCCAGTCTGAGCTACATAGCAAGACTCTGTCTCAAAAACAAACAAGTAAAGAATTAAGCATGTTGCCATGTTTTATAAATCTGCACATCTCTTTTGTTTTGTCCTGTGATGTGAAGGAACAGTATTAACTACCCAATTGGAAAGTTCTTATTCTGGATTTGATAGCCCCTCTCCTCTCAGTTTATGTGTAGGGACACTTTGCTTGCATGTATGTTCATGTACCA
This sequence comes from Cricetiscus sungorus, assembly GCA_030556225.1. Classification (NCBI taxonomy): domain Eukaryota; kingdom Metazoa; phylum Chordata; class Mammalia; order Rodentia; family Cricetidae; genus Cricetiscus; species Cricetiscus sungorus. The sequence continues at coordinate 3,316,447 of JANBXA010000741.1, forward strand.
CATGAATGGCCTCATGCCCTCAGAGGCCAGAAGAGGACGACAGGTTATTAACTCTGATGAGATGTCCAGCAAAAGTTCCAGTTTCTTTGAACATGAGATATTTTATCATTATGCATTGCCAGAAAGCAAAAAGTTTTCTACCACAGGCTTGTTACTAATTTGAAATTCAAAGCAAGAAAAAAAAAAATTTTTTTTTTTTTATTTTCCAAGACAGGGTTTCTCTGTGTAGCCTTGGCTGTTCTGGAACTCACTCTGTAGATCATGCTGGCCTCAAATTTAACAGAGATCTGCCTGTCACTACCTTCTGAGTGCTAGTATTAAAGGCCTGTGCCACCACCACCCAGCTGAAAAAATATTTTAAGTGGATTTCCCTAGCACTATTTTATGAACATTGCTCAATTGTCAATTATTCATAATTTGGACAAATCACTTTACTAAATCATTCTCTGATATATATTTATATGTATTTGATATGTATATATTACTCTACCTGAAGGTGTTTTATAAGCCAGTCTGGTTCTAAATTCTCCATTCTCCTGCCTCAGCCTTTGGAAGGCTAGGGTTCTAGGCATGTGAATCCTGTTCTAAAATGAATATATCTCCCTGGTGAGAAATCACTCCACATATTTAGGTTTAATAAAGGGAAATAATAATAGCACAAATCAGCCAGGCGTTGGTGGCACACACCTTTAATCCCTGCACACAGGATGCAGAGGCAGACAGATCTCTGTGAGTTTGAGGCCAACATGGTCTATAGAGTGAGTTCCAGGACAGGCTCTAAAACAATACAGAGAACCCCTGTCTGCAAAAACAAAAACAAACAAACAAACAAACAAAAAACAACAAAATCAAAAAAAGGCACAAATCTGGCTCTGGATAATGCCCCAAAAAAGCCAGCTGTGAAGTAATTTTTACTATCATATAACCTTAGGATTATGCATTCCACATGTGTTGTTATTCTTATATCTTATTCAGGTCTTTGCTCTAGGTCACACTTGAAACACTCTAAAGGGGGGGGGGAGACAATTTAAATAGAGACAGAAGATGAGACTGTAATGCAAGTCTGGCTACCTGGGCAGATGGGAGATTTTATACAGCAAGGATACTTGTAGCACAAATTATAATCTGTATTAATAACAAAAAACCTGTAGTGATTAGGGGTGGGGGGGTTGAATCAATTTCATGTAACCCAGGGTGGCTTTGAACTATCAGAGATCCGTCTGCCTAGTGCTGGGATTAAAGGTTTGTGTCACCACTGCCTAGCCTCTATGGTTAACTAGTGTGGCTAGCTTTGTGCTCTGATCTCCAGGCAAACTTTATTTTCGAGATCAAAATATCACCACAGATACTGTCAGAATTCTTTCTTTCTTTCTTTTTTCCTTTCTTTCTTTTGTTTTGTTTTTGTTTTTTCGAGGCAGCATTTCTCTGTATTGCTTTGGAGCCTGTCCAGTAGACCAGACCAGATTGGTATGGAACTGGAACAGAGATTCGCCTACCTCTGCCTCTGAGTGCTGGGATTAAAGGCATGTGCCACCAATGCCTGGCTTCAGAATTATTAAGTACATACACCAGTGTTATTCTTTTCCAATAGTTGTCACCCATGGTCATCTTGCCTACCTGGCAGAATCATGTTTCTCCAAGGGCACAGGCTAGGACTTAATAATAATTGTGACTCAGGGCTCAGGAACTGAGTGCCCCTTAGAGGCATGTTTTTTAATAGGGGGAGAGGTTTAACAGCCAGTTGGAAGACAGGGTTGTCTCCTTTTGTTGTGGTAATGGAGCTAATTGGAGGTAAATCTTAGTGCACAAATCTTAGCAGAAACTTTCTCAGCAACCCAAACCTTCAATTTTGGCACAAATATTTCCTTCCTAGAGTTTCTAACAGCCCTGGTTATTATAATGCTTATCTTCCAGTCATATTGGAGGCAAGCTTATTAGTAAATCCATTATAGCATCAATATTATTCGTTTCTCTAACATCAACTCCACACCTGCCTTTGATATTTTCAACTTAATAAAAAAGCAAGGGAACTTGGGAACAAACACAAAACTGGTCTTGGCTGGCATATCAGGTGTGAATGATCCAGGTAATCAAGCCTGACAACCTGAGTTCTAGCCTTGGAACCCACGTGGTGGAAGGACACACACACACACTTGGGTACTGAGACCAAACCTCCAACCTTCACCAGGAAGGCAAACGCTGTATCACTGAACAACATTCACATCCCAATAGTTTAAGTCTGATGAATTATGTATTATTTGAGATAGTGTCTTGCTGTGTAGGTTTGACCTTGAATTCCCCCAAAATCCTCAGGCCCTCATACAGGCCCCCATTCTTTATCTTTAAACGTTACTCATTAAAATGAAATGTCCCTATAGGTTATATTTAATTGATCATTAACACCCTAGAAGCCAGCCAGGCTATACGTAAGAACTCTTAGGCAGCTATTCCGCGCGCAGGTAGGTCCCATTAACATGGAGGGTCTCCCTCCCAAGGAAGTCGACGCAACAGTTACCACCAGCAAGACTCTAGCAGCAGAGTCCCTTCCCAGCAGCCAGGAGGATACGCACTAGGACCGCCCCTCGCACTGTCCTCTGGAGACCCCTTCCGCTCTTCCTCTAGGCAGCGTTCTTCCGTCCTTCCACCCACCCATCCACTTCCCGTGGGCTCCACAGGGCGCGGGGGGGGGGAGCCTTTTGTGATTGGTTACTACGTGTGTCAATCCGGGGCTCGGAGCCCACAATTGGCCGGCTTTCCTCACGGTCGAGTCACGCCGCTGAAGCGGACTGAGGCGGAGCGGCGGGCGCGCGGCGCTGTCTCGCTGTGCGTCTCCGGCGGTTTTTCGCGTCGGTTTGTAGAGCGTTTGTGATGGCGGCAGCGGCGGCAGCTGAGGAAAGCATGAGTGTGGCCGCGCTAGCAATGTCAGTCCCCGACAGCACTGGCGGGTCTCCCGGGGCCGAAGGAGGAGTTGGAGTAGCGGGCGAAGAGAAGGACGCAGCCGCTAGAGGAACGGAGGCCGTTGGGGATAGCGAGGAGGATGGGGACGACGTGTTCGAGGTGGAGAAGATCCTGGACATGAAGTGCGAGGGAGTATGTGGGGGCTGCGCGGCGAGGACGCGGCCGGAGGGCCGGGGTGGGGACGGTGGGGGAGCATCCGAGCATCCCGCAGCCCGGCAGGACGGGCGTGCCGGGCGAGCGCAGAGACATCTCGCACAGGACCCTGGCGGCCGCATCTGTGGAGGATGGATGCTTAGGGACGTTTTGAGCGTTGTTTTGGCAGAAGAGACGAAGTACTGTCGTGTAATGTTGAGAATACAGTGCAAGACGGCGGGTGGGGGACTCCACCTGCCTTGGACGTTCGGGAATACAGTTAGGGCTATTGCTCTCCGTTGGGAAGGACTGGTGGAAATCATACGAGCCGTCATACACGTTCTCCACACGGTTGTTCCGATATTTTCTAAAATTAGGAAATACCCTGTGGCTTAAATTCAGGAATTCCCATTCGTCCTCACAATGAAACCCCCAATCACACCGAGCGGTTGGGATGGTAAACGTTTCCGAAACCTAGGTGTGTCATCCCTCTCCCCTCTGCGCGTTTGTTTTATGATTGTAACAGATTTAGAGTAAGGTTGAAAGGAAATGCTTGGGCACATCCTCCTTGCCGGGACTGTTGTTCCCAGGAGAAACTCTTACAACTTCCAAGTGTCGGGGTCCATCTGTTTGTGGTGCCCTTTCCCCCCTTCCCATTTCCGAGCCCTGCAGAAAAGCTGCTTTCTCATTTGTGCTCTGAGGAGACCTCAGCTGAAGCCATTCCCTTGTATTTATATTCCCTTTTCTGCTCTAGATCGTAGGCTCTTTTAATCCGGGATGTGGTTTTTATTAATGTTTGAGTCACTGATATTTAGTACAGTAACAGCATTTGCCAAACTTTTTGTAGATAGGTATCATGGCGATACGATGTTTTGCTTCTGTTGTATTTCATTTGTTATTTGCCATATGCTATCTTTTGGCTGTTAATTTTTGTCATTCAACAAACTTTTTTTTTTTAATCAACAACTGTTTACCATGTTCTATGTTGGTTTAATGGTTGATTTTTTTTTTTTTCTTTTTTCTTTCTTTTTTTTTTAAGGCGGCGCCTATCTCTAAGAGGCCCCTTTTTATTTGTTTGTTTTTTGAGACAGGGTTTCTCTGTGCAGAAGGCTTTAAAATTCAGAAATCTGCCTGCCTTTGGCTTCTGGGTGCTGGGATTAAAGGTGTGTTTGGCCGGTGCCTGGCCTAATGGTACAGGTTTTTTTAAAGAAAAATTTTTAGCCTTTATTTTTATTTTATGTGTATGGGTGTTCGGGCTGTGTGTATGTCTGCACCACATGCATGCCCAGAGAAGAGGGCATTGGGTCCCCTGAAACTGGAGTTATGGATGGTTTGAGCTGCCACATGGATGCCAGGAATCGATCCCAAATTTTCTGGAAGAGAAACCAGTTCTCTTAGCCATGAAGGCTTTGCTTCAGGGTTCCCTCTAGGCTTCCCTCTGTGTCTCCCACTCTCACACCACCTGTTTTTTGAGGTAGGATCGGTCTCTGAAGCCCAGGCTAGCCTAGAGCTTGAGACCCTCCTGCAGTTAATGACACAGGAAAATTCTCATGTCAAGCTTGAGTTAAGTAATTAAAATTCAGTCTCATTATGGAGCTAGAGAGGGTGCAAGTCCGGAATCCTGGTATTCCTGCTGGGAGATGGAGATAGGAGAGTACCTACTGTACTCTCCTGTTGTAGTACTGTACAGTTTTGAACAACTAGGCAAGATTCAAGACTTGAGTCTGTCCTCTGTGGTTTACCTGCAGCTGTGGCAAACCCATATCCACATTGTGTGTCCACATTTGTGAATGGCTACACATGGATTCTGGGAAACAAACTAGGATTCTTTGTGAGAGCAATAAGCAGCTTTAATGATTGCTCTAGCTTCTGGCTCCAGTTTTGTGTTAATTTTTTTGAGAACCTAATAACGCCATTTTCCCCTTTTCTTTTCCCCCTCCAGACCCTTCTATATACTACTTTTTTCTCTCTTTCAAATTTGTGGCCTCCATATCTTTAAAAATATCCAAGTTTGGTGTATGGCACACTCTTTAATATCAGCACTCAGGAGGCAGGGGCAGGCAGGTATCTGTGAGTTTGAGACCGCTCTGGTCTACATAGTGAGTTCCAGAACAGTCAGAACTACATAGTGAGACCCTGTCTCAAATAAATGAATGTAAAACTCCTGTGAGTTTCAGCTGAGCTACTATTTCTGTGATCTTTGACTATTTGCTTATTCTATCTGTAGTCTTCAGATTCAATTATAGAATGATTTATAATACCTTCTTCATAGGCTGTTGTAAAGATTTAAGCTACTGAAAGTAAATATTTAGGCAGTATATGATATTTTGCAAAGCATTTTGTGAACCCTGCATTATTAGATCTGCTTGAGCCACATGCCTAGTTTGTGTATGTATTTTTTCTTTGAGATTTTTATTTTTTGTATGAGTTTTGCCTCTCTAAACACAAGGCACACAAGGCTCCACTTATGTGCCTTGTGTTTAGAGAGGTCAGAAAAGACTGAACTTATAGGCAGTTGTGAGCTCCATGTTGGTGCTGGTGATCAAACCCAGTTCCAGGTCTTCTGCAAGAACAGTAGGTACATATGCTTTTTTTTTTTTTTTTTTTGAGACACATTTCTCACAATGTTGCCTGGGATGGCCTGAAACATAGGCTTGCCTCAGACTCTGCATCTGTTTCTTCTGCTGCTTCTCAAAGGGTTGTATGTGTGTGCCACCATACCCAGCAGCAAACCTTCCTTGCTTTTATTTTAAAAGATTTATCATTTATTTTATGTGGAGATCAGAAGAGGGCAGCGGATCCCCTGGAGCTCCTGGCAGTAGTGAACTGCTGATTATAGTGAACTGCCCTTTGGTGTTGGTAACCAAATTCCAATCCTGAAAGAGCAATAGCAACAAAATGCTTTTAACTGTTAAGCCATGTCTCCAGCTCCCAGGTGCCATTTTGTTGTGTCAGTCATCTCTTCAGTGTGTTGTCTAGGGCTCTTTACTCAGATATATGCCAGAAGCACCTTTACCTGCTAAGCCATCTTGCTGCTCCCAACCTCCTCTTAAAACTTCACTGATCTCCTGTTTGAGGATTTATTAACATTGTAAAGAAGTACAAGTGTACCAGTGCTTTATTTTTTTTTAATGTAAACACTGTTGCTTATATGATAATCTTCAGTTACTAAAAATCATTGTTGAGTGACTTGCCTTTCTTCATTTTTCATTGCTATGAGTATACATTGCTTTATAATTTATAATCAGAAAAAGGCATCAGTCTTTTTTGTTTTTGTTTTCTTTTTTTCAAGACAGGGTTTGTCTGTGTAGCTCTGACTATCCTAGAACTCACTCTGTAGACCATGCTGGCTTTGAATTCAAAGAGATCTACCCGCCTCTGCTGGGATTAATCCCCATTTTGGGATTAAAGGCCAACAGCACCTTCCTTTGGAACTTTCCTTTGGAACGTTCACTACCAAAGCCCCGCTCAAGTCTTTGTTTCTTTAAAAAAAAAAAAAAAAAAAAAGTTAATGATAGTTTTTTTTTTAAGCCACTGTGGGCCTCAAAAGATAGTCATGCTAAACAAGATGTTTCTCAGCAGTTAAATGGTTTTGAAATTTTAGTCAGCAATATGTCCATTTTTAATTTGTGCTCCAGGGTAAGAATCTGTATAAAGTCCGATGGAAAGGCTACACGTCTGATGATGACACCTGGGAGCCTGAGGTTCACCTGGAGGACTGTAAAGAAGTTCTTCTTGAATTTAGGAAGAAAGTTGCCGAGAATAAAGCTAAAGCAATCAAGAAAGATATCCAGGTATCAACTTTTATCTCATACTTTTTGATTTGATGATTATAATTTTGTTTATAGATAGTATGTATAGTAAATAATTTATGAGAAATACGATGTTCCTTTTTCATCCTGTGATTGTATTTGGTAGTTTTTATGTTGTGTTAGTCAGCTTTCACTGTAATGAAATACCTTCTGTTGTAATTTAAATAGCGGTGCCAGAGAGAAAGACACCAGAGAGAAAGGTGCCAGAGAGAAAGAACTCACATGGAGAGGTTTTTTATTGGGGAAGGAAAGGATGGGGAGCGGGGAGACCTTCTTCTGGGGACAGGAACAGCAAAAGAGGAAGGTGGGAGGATGTGACACAGAGAGAGAAAAAGGAAGAGATGGGAGGTGGGCAAGGCCTACCTTTTAAAAGGGAATGTAGTGAATGTGCACAAGTGGTGGTGCTCTTAGTGGCTACAGCTGAGGACCTATTCTGTCAGGAACCCAAGGGCAGGCCAGCACAGATGCATGAATACTAACACCTACCATAACTTAAAAATAAGATTATTTTGCCTTACAGTTGTAGAGGTATTAGTTTAACTCTGTGGGTGCCTCTGATTCTGAGCACCAAGGTACTGTATGCTTCTTGTTTTCATAAGCCAGGAAGCACAGAAGAATCCAGGGTCCCCAATCCTCTTTGGTGTCATGTCACCTCCCTAAGAGTTTACCACCTCCCATTAGTGCCTCTCCAGAGACCAAGCCTCTAACACATGGACCTTTGGGGGACATTGAGCATTCAAATTAGACATGAATGTTAGCTAATATGGTGGGACATATTTGTAATTTCAATACTCAGGACAATTAGGAAAGAAGGCCAGCCAGGGCTGTATAATGTGACCCCCCCCATCTCAAGGACAAAAGAGAAGGGTGTATTTGTGGTTCAGCACCAGCCTAGCCCTGGATTCAAGCACCAGCATCCTGCTGAGGAGCAGGAGTGATAAATATAAAAGTGAAGGAACACAATGACAGACATTTAATTTCATATTTGCCTATGATATGAGCAACTGTTTATTATTTGGAGGTTTTTGCCGTAAGTTTTTTCTTATTTTATTCTAGTTCACAATATTCTTAGATTATAATACATGCATTCATACTTAGTCTGTCTTTAACGTTTTCTGCTAGTTAGATAATTTTTTCTTCTTTTGGTGTTTCATGACAAGTGGCTGTCCTAGAACTCACTTTGTAGACTAGGCTGGCCTTGAACTCATAGAGATCTACCTCCCTAATGCTGGGATTAAAAAAAAGGCATATACCACCATGCCTGGCTTAAATATCTTATTCTTGAGTTTCTTTTTAGCATAGAAAAACATTTTAATAGGGTCTATTTAATATCATATAACACAAATCAATCAAATCAGTAAGATTCCTATGTAGTTAATGTGCTTACTCAATTTAACCTGAGATATAACAAGTTTAAGAACATTGATAGCTGAGCAGTAAGGGTGCTTGCTGAAAACTCAGACTTCTGTGGTGGAAGGAAAGAACAAGATTCCTCAGGTGGTCCTCTGACTTCTACATGTATACTGTAGCACATCATGTAGCAGTATACACATAGCACATGTATACTATACAGCCTATCATGTATGAGACTATTAATTATAACTCATGTTTCAATTTGATATCTTGGAAATACTTAACATTTTTCTTTGTGTCTCCTTTTTAAATTGACATTCATCACCTCCAAATCCTAGTTGCTAAGTCAGAAATATAAGTGATACACATGTTTAATTTAGGTAATTTAAAGTCAAATCTGCTTTAAAATATTTTCATTAGATTTCATTAATACTGCCTCTCAAAATGCTTGAAATTATGTTAACTTTTTTTTACCTTTTTTGTATTTTATAGAGACTGTCTTTAAGCAATGATGTATTTGAAGCAGACTTTGATAGTGATCAGCAAAGTGACACAAAAGAAGATACTTCACCGAGGAAGAAAAAGAAAAAAATAAAGTGTAAAGAAGAGAAAAGTCCAGATGATCTGAAAAAAAAAAAAGCAAAACTGGGAAAACTAAAAGATAAGTTCAAATCAGAGCTGGAAAACACCTCTGAAAATTTAGGTTTTGATGTAAGGACAAAGAAAAGAATTTTGGAAGTCAAGGAAGAATTAATGGAGTCCAAAAAACCCAAAAAGGATGAAATAAAGGAAAACAAGGAATTAAAGAAAGCTAAAAGGGCTGAAATAAGAGATTTAAAGTTTAAAATAAGAGAAGATATCAAAGATAACCGAAAAACAAAGAAAGAGAAGTCTGTTGAGTGTCCACTGGATTTTGAATCACCTTTACCTAATGAGTCCCTCCTTCCAGAGGATGATGTGGAAGATTTACTGTCTGACAACAGAGAAGAGAATCAGAAGATAAGAATGGTAAAAGATAAGACAGGACAGGATATAGTGCAAGAGAGTATTTTTGAGAAACATTTGGATGACCTTATAAGTTCTGAAGAGGATGCTGGGGCCCGAGTTAGAAGGAAGAAGAAAAAGCCAAGGAAGTTTGAGGAAACAAAAGAAATCAAGAAACTAGAAAACATGGATACCTTTTTAGAAAGGAAGATAATACCTAAAAAGCAAAGACATCAAGACAAGAGCAGAAGTAACCTAGAGTTAAGTAAGTTACCATCACCTGTGTCTGCCCAAGCCCCAAAGAGTTCCAGACTGAGTGGGGAAGAAAAGGGCCTAAGATCCTCAGACTCAGCAGAGGAGGTAAGGGCAGTAGAGAACCTGTAGAGTGTAAAAATAATTGGTACAGATTATTACTGGATATTGTATGGTCAGGAACTTTAACAAGGAATGGCAAAGGAAATGGTCAGATTAGAATAAAGTGTAACTCCTCAGGTAATTATGTCACTGAGGACAGCTACCATGTGCTCAGATCCTCAAGCACTCAAACCCAAAGTTTATCTTAGTTTTAACCTTTTTCTTTCTTTTTTTTGAGGGTTTTGTTTGTTTGTTTTGTTTCTTTGAGACAGGGTTTCTCTGTGTAACAGCCTTGGCTGTCCTGAGACTCACTCTGTAGACCAGTCTGGCCTTGAATTCACAGAGATCCGCTTGCCTCTGCCGTGTGCCGCTACTGCCTGGCATCATCTAGTTTTCTTTTATAAAACATGACCAAAAATTTTTTGTAGAGGTAGGTATTCAGGTATTGTGTAGCATTGTATAGACAGGCCTATTAGCTTCAATTAATTTCATTTTGGAGTGTGTATGTGTTCTCTTTTTAAAAAATAATTTGAGGGGGCTGGAGAGATGGCTCAGTGTTAAAAGTGCTGGCTACTCTTTCAGAAGGCCCTGGTTCGGTTCCCAGCACCCACATAGTAGCTTACAACTGTCTGTACCTCCAAGATCTGACACCCTCACACAGACATACATGCAGGCAAAATACCAATGCAGATAAGATAAAAATAAGTTATAAACGAGTCTTATTTGAGAATGTGATACGACATGTTCACCCTTACTCTCTCCCTAACTTCTCCCAGATCCATTTCTGCCTCTTCGCTTCCCCAACTTTTTCTTTTCCTTTAGCTTCATCTTGTCCAATTTGTCAGAGTGTTTTACACTGTAATGCAGCTAGCCTGGAGCTGATTAATCCTTGATATACTCCCTCCTTAGGTACTGGGGCTTGGGACTACAGATTTAGCTTTCATCTTTTCCCTCTTTTCTTGTAGCCTTGAACTCACAGAGAGCTACCTGCCTCTGCCTCCTAGGAATTCTGGTATTAAAGACCTGTACCACTGAAACCAAATGGTTTTTGTTTTTAAGATTTTTATTTGTGTGTGTGCATACCACACGCATGCCAGTACTTGCAAGAGCTAGAGGGTGTGAGATTCCTTGAAGCTGGAGTTACAGGCAGTTGTGGGCCACCTGAATACCTGGATACTGAGGACTAAGCTGTGGTCTTGTAAGAGCAGTGAGCACTTAACTCCTAAAACCTCTCTTCAATTTGTAGTTTCCACGTTTATGATTTCCCCAGTTATTTTAAGTACAGAAAGAAAAAAAGTACATAGTACATTAGTATTACAAGTTTTTTAATTTTTAAGAACATATATTTTGCTGGGCAGTGGTTGCTCACACCTTTTAATCCCTGCACTTGGGAGAGGCAGGTAGATAGATCTCTGTGAGTTTGAGGTCAGCCTGGTCTACCGAGCAAGGTCCAAGACAGCCTCCAAAGCTTCAAAGATACCCTGTCCCAACAAATAAATAAATACAATTATGTTTTATCCCAATATTATAATAATTTTATGTTTTTTAAGTAGAAAATTTCAAAATTATGAAAATATCTGTCAACTATTTAAAAAAAGTTTCTTTTCATCATTCTTGGTTTTGATAATTTATCTTAATCATTTTAAAGGGAGGGGAAACATTTCTTTTCCCACTCTTTGAGACAAGCTGTAACATCTCTGGCTGTCCTGGACTTGCTCTGTAGTCCAGGTTGCTCTCAAGATCACCTGCCTCTGCCAAGTGCTAGGAATAAAGGCATGCACTATGCTGCCCAGCCCTTTTCTATGCCTGATCCTTACATATAAAGTAGATAATACAAATCAAAAATGTATTTTAAAAAACAATCTCTGATATTCATATACTTTTAGCACTTAGTATATAAGTGTACATACTAATGAATATGCTTGTTTTAATATAAAAATTTAATTGAAATTTAATTGTTGAAAATTTGATCCTGCAGGATGCATTTTTGGGGAAATTGATCCATACCTTGATTTTATAATTGTTGATGAGGAAAATGTCTCCTTATACAAATATGTAGTACAAAATAGCAGATAATTTAGGGCTATTTCAGAACTCTTTTTTGAAGTTCTAGTCTCAAGCTAAAAAGATTAGATTATGAAACAAGGTGTCAGGCTGGTTTAGAATGAACTGGCTGTGTAGCTGAGGATGACCTTCCTTGAACTGATTCTCTTTTATCCTCCATTTCAGGGATTGTAGGCATGTATATTTCCAGTTTATGTAAACACTGGGGCTTGAACCATGGTCATTGTGCATGCTAGGCAAGCACTCTGTCAACTGAACTAGTATAAGAGCAGATGTTTTTACAGTAACATCATACAATAGTCTTGAATATGAGGAATCTGGCAGAATTGACATTATGTGGTGGTACATTTGAGCTTGAACTAATTTTTGGTTGTTGAACATTGAGAAATGTGTTTTTGTTGTAAAATTTCTTGCTCCTGTGACATTTGTGCTAAGTGACCCCATAGTTGAAGCTGTGGTCTATAGAGAGATAGTAGGTACATATCTATAATTTGAGAACTTGGAGAACTGAAGCAGAGAGATTGAGAATTTGACTACCCTAGGGCTAAATTGCAAGACCCTGTCTGGAAAAACTTAAAAGAATTATTTGTGGTAGTATTATCCTTAGTAAAAAAAAAAACTGTTAAGATTGTCTAGCCATGGGGAAAATGGTTCAGAAAGTACTGATGTGTCAACCTGGGGACTGCAATTGTCAATTGAAATATAAGGTCTGTATTCAGAAAATGTGATAGAGAAAACATACACGTGGCAGGCATTGGTGGCACACGCCTTTAATCCCAGCACTTGGAAGGCAGAGGATCTCTGTGAGTTCAAGGCCATCCTGATCTACAGATTGAGAAAACATACACACACATACATACAATGTACATAAAGCAAAAGCATTATCTCTAATACAGGAAGGGGAATGTAGAGAAATGAAGGAATTATGGTTGTTTAGTGAAAATGGGGGGTTTTTTTTGTTACTTTTTTTTTTAAAAGATTTATTTTTAGGAATATTTTGTCTGTATTGTTTGTTTGCCTGCAAAGTCCAGAAAAGTGCATCAAATCCCCTGTAACTGGAGTTAACTTTTGCTCTAACTTCTGAACCATTGCTGCAACTCTAAGGGTTTTTTGGTTGTGTTTTTTTGTTTGGTTGGTTTTTTGGTTTTGGCTTTTTAGGACAGGGTTTCCTGGGTAACAGCCATGGTTGTCCTGGAATTCACTCTGTAGACCGGGCTGGCCTCAGACTCATAGAGATCTACCTGCCACTGCCTCCTGAATGCTGGGATTGAAGGCATGTGCCACCACTTCCTGGCTGAGGGTTTTTATAAAGGTTAATTATGTAGCAATTGAGTTTTTATTATAAAAAATAATGGATTTTACAATGACATTTTCATACATGTATATAGTGAACTTTGATCATATTAAAGGTTTCTTTTTATTTGTTTTTTGTTAATTTATTTGAGAATAGGTCTCTACATTAGACCAAGCTGGTCTTGAATTCATACAGATCTGTCCCTGCCCCTCTAGTGCTGAAAATAAAGGTTTGCACTAGCATGCTATGGACAAACATTTTAAATAATAAATTCATAAAAGAAAATGGGGAAATGGGTATTAGGTTTTGAGTTTGATTTTATATCATCTTATGTCTGAAAGATGATCTTGATTGGAGGAGCAGTGGGAGAAAAATTGAATAATTAGCAGCTATGTGCTCAAGTATTTGTATACAGACATGGGTGATTGAATATTTTGGTTGGCAAATATACAGTATCAACTTTTTATCTATTCTTGTTTTGATTTTTTTTAATTCATCTTTGTTTAGGAGAAAGAAACCAAAAAAATTGAGCCCAAAGAAAAATACCAGAAAAGGTATGATTTGGACAAAGAAGAAAAATGCCGAAAAGAGTCAAAGGGATTAAAATGTAAGTATAAAACAAAATTATTAATTGCTGGATGGTGGTGGTGCACACCTTTAAGCCCAGCACACAAGAGGCAGAGGCAGGTTGATCTCGGTGTTCCAGGCCAGCCTTGTCTACAAAGCTACACAGAGAAACCCTGCCTCAAAAAACCAAAAATAAATAAATGAAGAATAAATAAATGTTGAGCATTCTCCTTTCTGAAATATTTGGTACAAAAAGTGTTTCTGATTTTTCATTTAGTGTTTCATTGTTTTTGTGTCTTTTGTTTTGGTTTTGGTTTTTCGAGACAGGGTTTCTCTGTATTGCTTTGGAAGTTGTCCTGGAACTTGCTCTGTAGATCAGGCTGGCCTCAAAGATCCACCTGCCTCTGCCGCCCCAGTGCTGGGATTAAAGGTGTGAGCCACTGGTGGCCGCCTTTGTGTCTTATATGAAATTAAGAGTGAATTTTTCTACTTGTAGCTTCATACTACTACTCATGTTTAATTTGGGGCATTAGGGATTTCTCTAGTGTTTGGTGTATATGATGTGGTATAGGCAGGTATGTGGGCGTTTGCCCTGTGTACTCAAGATGCCAGAGGAGGACATGGGGTTAGTGCTCTGTTACTCTTCATCTTTCCTACCCTTGAGCCAGGGTCTGCCTTCCACTGGGTCTGGAGGTGAGTTGCCAGTCAGCAAGCCCTGGCAATCCATTTGTTTACACCCCACATAGTGCTAGAGTTTTAGTTACAACATATCCAGCTTTTTTTATATGGGGGATTTGATCTCCGATCTCATGATTGCACCACAGGCCTTCTTAAATGTTATTCCATTTTGAGGCTGGAGAGATGGCTCAGAGGTTAAGAACACTAGCTGTTGAGGGCACTGGCTGCTCTTCCAGAGGACTTAAGTTCAATTCCCAGCAACCACATGATGGCTCACAACCATCTGTAATAAGATCTGATGCTTATTACAGATGGCATGCTTCAGACAAAGCACTGAATACATAATAAATAAATCTTTTTAAAAAAATGTTATTCCATCTCTTCAGCTTTTCTGACTTCAGGGTTTTTTGAGGCTGGCCTCAAATTTATAGAGACCCACCTACCTGCCTCTGCATCTGGGATTAAAGAGGTACACTACCACATCTGGCCAGCAACACACATTCTTTTTTGGGGTCGGGGGATTCTAGATAGGGTTTCTCTGTGTAGCAGCCTTAGCTGTTCTGGAACTCACTCTGTAGACCAAACTGGCCTCAAACTCACAGAGATCCACCTGCCTCTGCCTCCTGAGCAGCACACATTTTTAATACTCCTTTTCCTCCCCAGGTTGGAAGTGGAACTCAGGGTCTTATTCATGTTAAACAAGTGCTTAGCTGCATCTCTCCAGTTGTAAATTTTATCATAGCAGTAGTAATGCCATTATCTTAGTGGCTCCTACATAGAGTAACATAAAGGCTGCATCTATTTTGAACAATACAAGAAGCACTACATTTCAGAAATTAGTTGGCGAGTCAAAATACTCTCAAATTAATTACTGGGCAAGATGTCCAGGGTGAATGCTGCTGATCAGGTGTTCTGAACTACTCTTCTGTGGTTGTGATAAAAGACTACTGAAGGAAGGAATCTTAGTGATTCTATTCTCACACCCCACCTTTCCTCCTGACAAAGGCATCAACCCATGTATAACTGTTTCAGAGTAGTTGGTAATAA
The DNA here is from genome assembly GCA_030556225.1 of Cricetiscus sungorus. NCBI lineage: Eukaryota > Metazoa > Chordata > Mammalia > Rodentia > Cricetidae > Cricetiscus > Cricetiscus sungorus. The sequence goes on from JANBXA010000741.1 coordinate 3,331,690, forward strand.
ATGGGGAAAAGACCATGGTGTTGAGAGCACTGACCATGTACCTGATAAAACTACCAAATTTCTCCTTCTTTGAACTAAAAAAGAAATGGGAGAAAAACTGATTAGATTAGTGGTGGAGTATGTTTAGCATGTAAGGTCTTGGGTTCTATCCTGAGTAGGCGTAGGGGTGGTAGGAAAAAATACGTAAAAGTACTAGATAATTTGGAAGGGCTAAATGCTGGTTACGTAGGTTTTTACTAGAAGGAATATTGGAAACAGGACTCAGTACTCCACATACATAAAATAAATGGTAGTTTGATTTAAGTCCCCCCCCCAAAAAAAAGCACTTGAAATTGGCAAAAAAGATGGAGGATCTGGTGTGGTAGAGTGTTTTTAGAATGCATAAGGAAGTCACCTCCACCCCCCCAAAAAAAACAATGCAGGAAAGAAGAAAAAGTTACTCAAGCAGATTGAATACACCTTTGTCACAGCTTCCTGGGTACTGGGAGTCAGTCAAAAGACTAGTTAAAATCATTTTATGACTCTGATAGTAAATCTTTACCTTATAATCAACGCAAGTATTAGTAAAACTACAGAAAGTATGTTTATTCAGTGTGAATACAGATTTTCTTTTGATTGTAACATAAATTTGCAACTTATAGTTAACCATTGGCTTTAATTTTGTACTAGCATTTAAAGAAATCAGAAGTGCATTTGATTTATTTAAAAAAACAGAAGACAAAAATGATGTACTTGAGAATAATTGGAAAAGAGAAGAAGTACCATCGGATAATAAAACTACAGATGATCCCAAAAACAAGGACACATTTTCACTTAAAAGAGATGAGACTGACACATGGGCATACATTGCTGCAGAAGGGGATCAGGAAGTTTCAGACAGTGTATGCCAAACGGATGAAAACTCTGGTGAGTTTGCTTGGTGTTGCATTGTTCAATAGAGTGACTTTGGAGTGTCCTGTGCCCCATATTGTCTACTCTTCTCTCAGAATATAATAGTTTTTATTTGGGTCTCCTGAATAACTTTTAATATTGAAGACTCAGGTCATTCTTTGACATATAAATGCATCAAGTATTTTCTAAGTTCTTATACTTACTTTAAAGATTTCTATTTTCTAGCTTTTTTTTTTTTAATCTGAGATTCATTCCAAAAATGACCAAATAAAAACTATGCATGGTGACACCAGCTCTCAGTAGGTAGTGGCAAGGATATCCTCAGCTACATAGGGAGTTCGAGGACATGTAGCTGTGCACTCAGGATCCTCTGATCTTTTCCCCTGAATGTTGGAACAGTAGATGATGTGCTTCAAATTCTTAATTCTGTTAGCTTCTTAAGTTTACCACCATTGCTAAGAATATTTTAAGAGATAAATAGCATAAGATCTGTATGGAGAAAATTGTAAAACATTTCTTGGAAGTCACTAAAATCTGCTTGCCCAGATTAGTTATGTCAGGAGTGATCAAAGTCTTCTATATGAATTGTAGCAGTCGGGCTGGAGACATGGTTGCTCCTGCAGAAGACTCAGGTTCAATTCCCAGCACCCACTTAGCTGCTCACAACCATCAGTAATTCTAGTTCCATGGGAACTTACATTTTCTTCTGAACTCTGATGTTATACATGCATGTGACAGACATACATTTAAGCAAAACCCCCATACGTGTATACACACACACACATATATTTATAAAAACTATTTACTTGGCATTAGGAAGATTCTATTAATTAGTACAACAGAGTCTTCAGTCAGACTCATGCATAGCTGTGTGATGGAGAAAAGGGGACAGACATCACAGACTTATGCTGATACAACAAACATGCTCTTGGTCACTATTTCAGAATAATAGATTATCCAGAAACACAAACTCTTGTGAAAATCAATTCTTAAAGAATAGGGAGACTTTAGATGCTAGTAGTCATGGGCTAAGATATCTGACCTTGGAGTAAGGAAGACTGTAAACATGTGAAACACCATGCACACATAGTCATTTACCACTGCACCTGTGTGCAAGCCAGGAGACAGCTTCTAAGAGTGATGTTTCTCCTTCCACCGTGGGGTTAGGGATAGAACTCAGGTGGCCAGGCTTTTGCTAAGCAACTGCCTTTGCTGCTGATCATCTTATTATCACTAAAGATTTTTTTTTTTAAGTATTTTTTTATGTGTATGGGTGTTTTGCCTTCGTGTATGTCTGCATCATGTGTGACTGGTGTTCCAGGAAGTTACGAACTACAATGTGGATGCTAGGAATCACGCTTTTGACTGCTGATCCATTCATCTCCCTAGTTCCCAAAGATTTCTTAATACAAAAAGCAAAGAGATGACAACGAAATGGCTCAGCAAGTAAATGGCTCAGCCTGATAACCTGAGTTTGGTGTCTAGGGCCTTCATTATAGAGAACACATACTGATGACTTATACACTGTGCTATGGCATGTGTCCTCCATCACTCCCTCACCCCCCCCCCCCAAAGTGTGAAAACAGTTACAGGGGTAATGTATTAAAGTCATCAAAGCTGTCATTTAAGAGAGTGGAAGCAAAAATATAATTGTTAGGGTACAATGTCACCATCTAATCTTACAAAGGGTGTGACCAGATTCTCACCTAGGCTCCCAATGTAGATAGTGCCATAAAGAGCACCAGGTATGCATTAATTCTTTGCTATAATATCTCAGCATTATTTTTATTTATTTATTTATTTATTTATTTATTTATTTATTTATTTATTTTCTGTTTCTGTTTTTCAAAACAGGGTTTCTCTGTGTTGCCCTGGTTGTTTGGAATTCACAGATCTGTCTGCTTCTGCCTTGCAAGTGCTGTGATTAGAGGCGTATACTACCACTGCCTCTTCTCTCTCTCTCTCTCTCTCTCTCTCTCTCTCTCTCTCTCTCTCTCTCTCTCTCTCCCTTTTAATTAAAAATAGAAAAAGTGAAGTCTTTAGGTCCAAAAGTAGCATTGAGCATGGGGTAGAAATGAACAGTGTTTGGATGAACTGAGCCACAGTATAAGCCAAGTTCTCATAATTACAGTAAGCTGATAGTGTTAAGCTTGGCTTCTATGGATCTGCCTCTATCCTGTTGAGTTTCTTCCCATGCAGTGACTGACAATTCTTCCTATGAGAGGAATAAAGGATTCTATTGTGGACTGAGAGCTGACTGTGTACTGAAAGTAGGCCTCTCACTTTGTGCTGTGTCTGATAATTCTCAGAGCTACTTTAAGCCTATTCTTGCTGAGACTTGTTCCCTCTTACAGGTTAGTGTATGTGTGAAGTAAATTGTTATGAATATTTTACAAAGGTAACTTGTAAATATTAGCTGCTCTACATATAATCACTACTGTTTATTCAGAACCTTATGATTTGCACAAAGCTATACAGCTGAGACACAGAACCAGGGTGTGTAGCACCAAAGCTGTGCTATTTCTGTGATATCATGCTCATGGAGTTAACAAAGAGAAGAATCAGTTTGAGTCTGGAAGGTCCAGAAGAAGTTACTTATTTGAAGTGTAGAGTTTTTCCAGACTTCCTTTCTTGTTGTAGGTTATCTTCCTAACCTGTATATAGTTTACAAATTGATTTTTAAGGGGGGGGGGAATTCTACTTTTGCTATCAAATATTTTACTTGTTTTATTTTTCTTAAAGACAATGTCTTGCTATATTGCTCTGACTTGCTTAGAACTCACTGTTGACTAGGTTAGCCTCAAACCTGTGACATTTTTACTTTTGCCTCCTGAATATGGGATTATAAGCATTCAATATCATACCTGGCTAGCTGGGTTTTGTCTGACACTGAAGCCCAGGTTAAGCTTATCATAGATAACCCTACTGCCTCAGCCTCTTAAGTGCTGGGATTTTAGGTATGAGCCACCAGTCTGTGCTCTGTATGTAGAGTATGCAGATCAGGCATGTGTAACAGTGTCAGGGTTGAATATGTGCATTCTAGAATTCAGGAGCCTGAGGGCCATTAGCTATGGGAGTAGACTATCAGTAGGCATGAGATGGGACCTAATTGCCATGTAGGAGCATTTGGTTTATAGTAGGAAGGGAAGCATCATAGCAAGGGATTTGTATTTGCTATTTTGGGTTTTGTTTTATTTGTTTTTTTCCGGACTGAGGACTGAACCCAGGGCCTCTACCACTGAGCTAAATCCCCAACCCCAGTGATTTGTATTTGCATAGGACTAGTTTACACATAAAGAATGATCTTTTGTAGTAAATGGTTAGAAGCAATGTTTATTAAAAAGAAAAAACAAAAATGGCCAAAGACAGGAAAACTTGCAAGAGGCCTTGGGATATAGCTTAGTTGGTAGAATGCTTGCACAGCATGTGCAAAGCCCTGGGTTTCAACACCCTATACTATATAAACTGATTGTGGTGGCACATACCTGTAATTCTAGCATTCAGGAGACTGAAGCAGGAAGATCCTAAGTTCAAAGTCCACTCCAAAATTCATATTTCAGCAATGAAAGAAAAGATTCAGTTATATATTGGCCTGTGTTAAAAGTGTATATATCAATATGGAGTCTTCTTTTAAAAAACTGGAAATAGATCTACCATCTTACCCAACTGGATATATACCCAAAGAATTTTATGTCTTACTACAAGTATAGAGATACTTGCACATCTGTGTTCCTTGTCTCTCAAGTCACAATAACTAGGAAATAGAATCAGCTTAGATGTCCATCCACTGATGAAGCGATAATGAAGATGTACATATAATAGAATATTACTCAGCTATAAAGAAAAATGAAATTTGCCTATAAATAGGTAGAACTAGGAAAAAAATACACAGGGTGGGGTTACACAAAATCAAATGTCACATGTTGTCTTTCATAATAAGAGTCCTAACTTCAAATCTTTTGGGAACTAATCATAGGATACATGTAGAAGCAGACTCTTGGTGGGTGGCTGTATTTCAGGAGGAGAGGATCGTAAGGTATAGGTGAACTGAAAGTAAAAAGGGAGGCAACTGAAGTCAAGACAGTTGAAGTAGATAGTGGAGTGATGTGGGTGAGGAAAGCTTAAAGAAGCCCATTGTATCCTGTGACTTTGCAATTGAAATAAAATGCAAGAGGGTGTAGTGGAGCATATGCAGTATGCTCCAGAACTCCAGAACAGTACAGGGAGTACTGTGAGGTAAGGGTTAAGCTGAGATAGGGGATGGAGAGGGCAGAGGAGGAGTGAGGGTCAGTTAATTAAAACAAGGAATGTTTGAAAAAGCCTATGAAACTCCACTAGTTTGTAAGTTGATTAAAAAAAAAAATTAATTGAAACTGTTGTGGTGCACTCATTTAATCCCAACACTGGGGTGACAGATGCAGGTAGATCTCTTGAGTTTGAGGCCAGCCTGGTCTATAGAGTTCCAGGACAGCCAGCCCTACACAGAGAAACCCTGTGTCAAACCCCCACCCCCAGTAAAATAAATACCATTTAAATGCACTATACACAAAAGTTTGTTTAAAATGTGACAAGTTTAATAATCAGTGCTATGGGTTTGTGGGTTTTTCTTGTTTTCTTAATAGTACTGCATAAGATAATGTTAATGATGCCTTTATTCATTCCAGATGGCAGGCAACAGATTTTGAGTTTGGGCATGGATCTGCAGTTGGAGTGGATGAAGTTAGAAGATTTTCAAAAGCATCTTGATGGGGAAGATGAGACCTTCACCACTACAAATATGATTCCAAGTAGTATGTGATTTGCAAATTATTTGGCTCTTTCATAAATCTAGATTTATAAAATCTAATGCACCTTTCTCTTCATTATAGATTTGTTGAGGGATGCTGTGAAAAATGGAGATTATATTGCTGTGAAGGTTGCACTGAACTCAAATGAAGAATACAACTTAGATCAAGAGGTACTATGTTTTGGGGGTGCGGGCTCTCACAAAGAAGCATGGAAAATAGTTCTGGCACAATATGGTAGTTCAGTTATTGTCTTAAAAAAGTAAATACATGTTCACATTTTATAGGTGGAACACTATAGACTTATTTAGAATCCCTAAAATTCTAGCCCTCTAAAATGACTGATTTAGGTAGTATATTATAACTTTTTTTTTTTTTAGTTTTTTCAAAACAGGGTTTCTCTTTTTTTTAACAGCGCTGGCTGTCCTGGAACACACTCTGTAGACCAGGTTGGCCTCAAACTCAGAGATCTGACAATCATACTAATGCATGTAAGCTTTTTGTTTTTGTTTTCACATGGAAGCAATTAGAGTCCCTCCCTCCCCCCTCAGGTTTTTAGGTGAGAATTTTGCCTGCCTGAATTTTGTGGAACATTTTTTTCTTTTGAAATAAGAGTCTCATTATATAGCCCAGACTAGCCTTGAACTTGTGGTAATTGTTTTGCCTAAACTTTCCAAGTACACTTGCCTCTAATACATTTGTATAGGTACATCTATTGATGTATCTTACAACTTATAAGTGTCACATCTTTAGACAAAGATTGTATAATTATATTTTTATAGTTTTTTCTTGCTTTAATGATATTTTTTAATTTTTAAAATTTTATTAACAATTTTTTAATGTCCTCAAACTCATAGAGATCTGCCTGCCTCTGCCTCCCAAGTGCTGGGATTAAAGGCATGCACCACCACCACCCAGCCTTATTAACAAGTTTTGTATTGATTTTCTTTGGGGGGGGGTCTCTTTTAAATTTTTTAATCTTTATTTGTTGGTGGGGAAGTGTATGTATAGGTTGCCTTCAGTCACCTAAAGAATTTTTTTTTTCTTGGAGCCAGGGCCATGTAGACAGACTTGTGTCACCAAGGGTGAGCAACACCTGATTCTTCTACCTTTACCTCTTGAGTGTTGGGATTATGTGTGTGAGTGACAACACTCACTTTGTGAAATTCTTTCTTTGATCATTTTAAATAGTGCTTTGGATTTTATAGGTAGAGAACTGATCATCTGCTCAAAATTTGCCATTCATTTTATATCAAGAAAACTTGACAGCCTGGTCTACAGCGTGAGTTCCAGGGCAGCCAAGGCTACACAGAGAAACCCTGTAACTTTATAGAATTTATTACAGTGAGTTTATTTAATTTTTGAAAAGATTTATTTATATTTTTTATGTATATGGGTATTTTGTCTGCATGTATGCCTGTACACCAAAAGAGGGTATTGGATCCCCTGGGATTACAGTTAAAGATAGTTGTTAGCTGCTGTGTGGGTGCTGGGAATTGCACTCCAGGCCTCAGAAAGAGCAGCCACTGCACCTACCTGCTAGGTCATCTCTCCAGGCTTATTTACCTTTAATGTGTGTGCTTGAGTGTATATCTGTGCATCATGTGCATGTGGGAGCCTGTACTGAGCCATCTCTGCAGACCCTTGATTCCTACCCTCCCCACCCCTTTTTGGTTCAGACTGGCCTAAAATTTAATGTGTTTGTATAGTTCAGATTGGCCACAGACTTGAAGAAATCCCTCTGCCTCTGCCTTCCAAGTGCGTGACCCACTATACCTACTTGCTTATACTGACTGGGTGGTTGCAAAATTTAATGGCAACATTTATTTTAGTTTTTTGAAACGGGATCTTAGTGTATATCCCTCATAGGCATGAAACTCAGAGGTCCATTTGCCTCTGCCTTGAGAGTTGGGATTAAAGGTGCACCACTATGCCTAATAGCAGCCTTTATCTTTCTAAAATTCTAGGAGCTAAGGGGATGGCTTAATGTGTAAAAGGCTTATTATTATCAAGTATGTGGACAGAATCTACATAAAACCAGGCTCAGTAGTTGGCATCTATGATCCAGTGTTCCTAAGGCAGAATAGGAGGTAGAGACAGGAGAAATCTTGCTGTATGCAGTAATGTACAAGAACCACCCTTGCTTTAAATGAGGTAAAAGGCAAGGGCCTAGTTTGGCCTCTGCTCTCCACCTATGTACAATCCTTGTGCCCATACATGTCATACACATCACATACACACACATTTTAAAAATTCTAGGGCTGGGGATATGACTCAGTCAGAAAAACACTTGCCACATAAGCATGAATTATGTGAGTTTGGATTCCTGACATGTATATAAAGAGCTGGGCCAACAGCACCTATCTGGGAGGTATAGATATATCCCATGGGCTTGCTGACTAGTCAGTGTAGCTGAATTAGTGAGTATTGAATTTGATGATTAACCTTACTTCAAAAAAAAAAAAGGGTGGAGAGTGGCTGGGGAGATGGCTTAGTGATTGTGTATACTTGGAGAGAACTGCATTTCACTTCTCAGCACATGGGGGGCTCACAATAGCTTATAACTACAGTTGCAAGGGATCTGATGTCTTCTGGACTTACATGCGCATTCTTTACAGAGATATACAGACATAATACATAATTAAAAATAATGAAAATGGATCTTTAAAAATTAAGGTGACTAGCATTTGAAGAAAACAATGATCTCTATATGTATGTTCATGAATATGTACATGTACAAAAATCCTAAAGATTATTAGTTTCTGCTTACTGGTTAGGCTATTTTAGTAAGCAACCTAGCCTAAGTGGATGTTTAAATCGATGTTCTTTAGTGATTTCTCATTGAAATATCTTGACATCAGAGACTTGCTTTTAAAGTGTTTCTGATTAAAGACTACATAGTTTCTCAATGAACTCACAGGATTCTAGTGGGATGACACTAGTGATGTTGGCTGCAGCAGGGGGGCAGGATGACCTCTTGAGACTCCTAATCACCAAAGGTGCAAAAGTGAATGGACGCCAGAAAAATGGGACTACAGCCCTCATTCATGCCGCTGAGAAGGTATGAAACTTAACTGCATGAAGGCACACTGAGAATCTGGTTTTGTAGTGAAATACAGTGATCATGTTATGTAGCCCTACTTTGTGGTGGGTCTGTGACATGTGATTAATTTTAATATTAGCACTATTCTGTATTCAGATTTAAAATGTGACTTAACCTACGTGTAGTAATTTACAATAAGTACAATTTTTAGTTACAATGACAGTATTTATTTTAACCTTAAATGATTTAGAGGACTCACATGTAGAATTCTCACATGGAAACCAGGAGTAGACTTCAGTGGAATGTGGTAATAGATCAGTGAGGGGACCAGGCCCAGGAGGTGGGCGCTTGTGGCCTTACAGTGAAGAGGCAGGGAGATGGTGGCCAGTCCCCTGCAGGGAATAGAATCTCTGAGGGTTTATTCTAATTTCGAAACATCTAGAAGAGCTGTCTAAAATTTTAGGAATTGTTGGAATTAAATTTGTTTCTTGTTTTTCTATTTCTAATAGAACTTTTTAACCACTGTGGCTATTCTTTTGGAAGCTGGAGCTTTTGTAAATGTCCAACAAAGCAATGGTGAGACTGCACTCATGAAAGTAAGTCTTCTATTTCACACTGGGTATTCATGTTGGTATCTCAGACTGGGAAAAGCATAAGGACAAGGTAATCCCTGGAATTCAGCAGCACCCATTTAGTAGATGTGGATCAGCAGAGCAGTAGAGTGTGGTGGGGTTAGTGATATAAGCTCAGTCTAAGGGACCAAACAACAGTCATGAGGTGGAGGTGGTAGGCATTGAGTCAGCAGAAATGTATTGGCAGGAGTCAGGAACAGAAGGGACTAGCTGTAGGTGTTTGAGTGAGTGAGAACTCTGCTAGAAGCAGAAGGTGCTAGAAAGAGGCAGACAGATCCGGGATTGTACAAAGTGTAATTTATTAGAGATTTACAGATAGGTGTCTTGAGTGATCTCTACACAAGTGGTTCTCTATCTTTTTTTGTTTGTTTTTGTTTTTCAATACAGGGTCTCTGTGGCTTTGGAGGCTGTCCTGGAACTAGCTCTTGTAGACCAGGCTGGTCTCGAACTCACAGAGATCTACCTGCCTCTGCTTCTTGAGTGCTGGGATTAAAGGTGTGTGCCACCAATGCCCAGTGCAAGTGCATTCTCATTCCCCAAGACAGAATGAAGAGTTTGTCTGCTAGGCTAGACAAAGACTTTTCCTAGAAGTTAGGAAACTGACATCAGAGGTCCATACATATTTAGCTGAATCTAGCTAGAATTGGGTAATGTGCCAAAGGTGCCGTGGCAGTACAACCAGGTTCCTTGTAGTCACATGAAGAGTGTGTCCAACATCCATCCTCACATGTTTTGAGACTTGGGATGGAAAGGAATATGATGTGCTCTGATTATTTTGTATTTGGCCAATCTGTCTCCTTTGGAATTGTGGCTTGCAGATAGGTTTTGTCTTGAAGATTGTTGAGTGTTCCTGCTGCTCCCAGCTGCCCTGCTTGTACCATTCTTTGAGTGGTATGTTGCGTGTGGCTCCTTCCTCTGCAGTAGTTACAGGGTTCTGGCTCCCAGTGTTGCTAGGACTCAGCAGATTCAGGGGTCCATAAATGAGTCTGTCTTACGTCTTCCCTGAGGTAAAGCTTTCAGAAGCTGTGAGCTAAACAGAGATTTGTCTACAGTACCACATTCCACTCTGTCAGATATGAGCAGTAAGTTGGATGCAGTACCACCCCAGGCTTGTCCTGAACCCTGTGTTCTAATAACCTAGGTCTAATAACCTCCTGTCAGACTATTAAGACCTTGGTCATTGCTTTGTGAGCCCTTCCTATGCCTGATCTGGGTTCGTATAAATCTGTCCTGGAACACACTATAGACCATGCTGGCCTCAAACTCGCAGATAACCTCCTGCCTCCCAAGTGCTGGGATTAAAGGCCTGTGCTGCCACCACCACCTGGCTGTAAATAGTCCTTTTAATCAGGAGTCTGAGTTTATGTCTGTAATGTTTGGTGTCTTTCTGTTATTAGCACATATGTAGACACCTCAGAATACTGTCTTACTGAGAAACCAGTAGACAACAGACACGTGCACCTCAGTAGAAGAAAGAGCACAGGAAGGGGAGTACAGTATGTTTCACAGGATTGGGAGTGTTCCTGAGGGCATTTGGGAAATTGATTCAAAGATTAGGGAGTGGGTTAGTCCAGTAGGGAGATGGATTCAGGAAAAGACAGCTGTTTTAGACTTGTAGGGAGGTTCCTGAAGTAAGTGAAGTAATCTTAGTCTGTACCTAAATAGTAACAGGATTCAAGTGAGCCTTTCTTGGGGCTGGAGAGATGGCTCAAAGGTTAAAAGCACTGACTGCTCTTCCAGAGGACCTAAGTTCAATTCCCAGCAACCACATGGTGGCTCACAACCATTTGTAATGAAATCTTGTGCCTTCTTCTGACATGCAGGCAGAACGTGTGTGTGTGTGTGTGTGTGTGTGTGTGTGTGTGTGTGTGTGTGTGTGTATTAAATAAATCTTTTAGAATGAGCAAGCAGTTCTCCAAGTTCTCCAGTGTTTTAGAGGTTGAATTTGCAGAACATAGTAATAGGTGATAGCTGATTGTTTTGAGTTAGGAAGCTCTGGCAGCCAAAGGCAAGTAGGAGCTGGGTATCATGCTATGAGAAGGCACCACTGAAAGGCAAATCAGGCTGCTGGGAGAGGTGGAGTAGTGGGACTAGCTGAGTCTCCAGAGCCTGGAGAAAAGAGTATTAGGGCGTTTATACTGTGGACAGCTCCTCTTAGCCAAAGCTTCTAGTGTTACTTCTTCAGTGCTGCCTGGTTGCCTTGAAATAGAGTGTGCAGACCTGTGGAGAAAACTACCCACACCAAGTGAAGTTACTATAGTTTACAATTAAGAAATTGCCACTCTTTTCTGACCTAGGCGTGTAAAAGAGGAAATTCGGACATTGTGCGCCTTGTGATCGAATGTGGAGCTGACTGCAACATTTTGTCAAAGCACCAAAATAGTGCATTGTACTTTGCAAAGCAGTGTAACAATGTGCTTGTGTACGAACTGCTGAAGAGCCATTTGGAAACGTAAGTGTCGGATGAATGTGCCATGGGTTAAGTCAGAGTGAGAATAACAGCTATTTATTTGAAGACATCATATTTGGAATACTTTGTGGAGGAAAATGTTCAAAAAAGATTATCTTGTTGGGCTTCTTTCCTAAGTAGATCATGCATTTAATAATTGGCATGTTTATTGGGTGCATATTTTTGCAGATTACTGAAATCTTAGAAACCCTGGGAACATCTCCTTACAATGTTAAATCTAAGACTGGAGGCATAGCTCAGTAAAGTGCTTACCTAGTGTGTACAGAGCTCTGGGTTTAGTCCTCAGCACTTGTTAAAAGCAAGCATGGTGACACGTGCTTACAGTAGCAGCTTTGAGGAGACTAGGGCAAGAATAGTCCTTGGCTACATAGCTAGTTCATGGCCAGCCTAGAATATATAAGACTCTTCCTCAAAAAAGTTACACTACTCTTAATTTGGCTAATATTTTCTGTGTGTATGTATGTGCACACATGTGGAGACCAGAGATTGACATCTGTGTCTTCCTCAACTGTTCTCTTCTTAATTCAAGTGCATTCTGAACTATATTTTAAGTTTCTGTCTTTATCATTGAATAATTCTTTTGATGGGCTGGGGTGTGGTTCTGTGGTGCATATGCTAAAGCCTGCAATTCCATCCCCAGTACCAAAAAGAAACAAAATTCATTGGCAACACCTGCCAAAAAGGCTGGTAGAGAGAATGATGTTCTTATTATTCAGCCAGGTCCCTGGTAAGATACCCTGGAAGAAATAGCCCCTGGCATTCTGAGCTTGAAAACTAGACACCAGGTACTCTAAACAGAAAGTAAATTTTAGGCAAGGGGCTGAGTTCCATCTTGTCTAGTGTTTCTACTTGACAGCCAGTTCTGAGCATTTCTCTTAAAGAGTCCCCAGAAGCTAGTTCATCCCTTTGGGAGTTTTTTTGTTTGTTTGTTTGTTTGTTTATTTTATTTTATTTTATTTTATTTTTGAGCCTATCAGTGAGGTGCCTATCGCCCTTTGCTCAGGACTGAGGGGCTCTCATTTCTAATTTTTCATTCATGTATTAGCCAAGTGCTAAGTGAATTTTGTGCCAGACACTGTTTCAAAGGCTCTGTGCAACTCCTGTTCCAACAAGAGATGGATAAAAAGGAAATTTAAAGGCCACTGTCATGAGGTTAGTCGAGTGAGGCCAGAATTGTAGTTCCTTTTCACAAAGGTGATGCTGGGTTGTGTGGTATAATCCCAGCTATTCAGGCAGTTAAAGCATAAGGATGAGTTTAAGGCCAGTCTGGGCAACATAGTGAAATTCTATCTCAACGTAAACAGTGAAAAGAGGCTGAAGAGGTAGGTAGCACAGTGCTAAGAGTGCTTGCTGTACACCTCTGTGAACAAGGTGGGTGGCATGGTCTCATTTACGTCTGTCACCACAGCATTGTGAGACAGTGGAGACAGGAATCACTGTAAGTGTCTGGCTGTCAGCCTAACTGAATAGTGAGTTCAGATTCAGAGAGAGAACTGCTTCAGAGGAATAAGTAAGAGAGTGATAAAGGATGACACATTCCTCCACACCCACACACAACCACAACACAAAATCAGAAAACTAGTTTTTAAAAGGTGAGATCAGGGCTAGGGATATATATAGCTTAGTGGTAGAGCACTTGTCTTAGCCATGTGCAAGGGCCTATGTACTGCAAAAAATAAAAACAAAAAGCTGTTGGGCATTGGTGGCACATTCCTTTAGTCCCAGCACTCAGGAGGTAGAAGCAAGTATTTCTGTGTGAGTTTGAGGGTAGCCTGGTCTAGAGTTGAGTTCTAGAACAGGCCCCAAAAGCTACACAGAGAAACCCTGTCAATGAATGAATGAATGAATGAATGAATGAATGAATGAATGAATGAATGAATGTGGTGGCACACACCTTTAATCCCTGCACTTGGGAGGCAGAGGCAGGCAGATCTCTTAGTTCAATCCCAGCCTGTGTTGTAGAGTGAGTTCCAGGACAGCCTAGGATACACAGAGAAACCCTGTCTCAAAAAACAACTTAAGCCAGGTGTTGGCGGCATACACCTGTAGTCGCAGCACTCAGGAGGCAGAGGCAGGCAGATCTCTGTGAGTTGGAGGACAGCCTGGTCTACAGAGCTAGTTGCAGGACAGCCTCCTAAGCAATACAGAGACTAAGGTAAAAGGCAAAATTAGTGGAAGGCTTTATGGGCATTCATTGTACAACGTAAATACATCTTTTGGTGGTTTCCTTTTGTAGAGGGATGAAAGGAAGGCAGGGTCTCATGTATTCTGGTCTAGCCTCAGACTCACTGTAGCTGAAGCTGACCTTGACCTTCTGATCTCCTTGACTTCCTCCTAAGTACCAGGATTATAGATGCATGCCATCACACCTGATTTATGTGTTTTTAATGATCAAACCCTGGGTTTCATGCATGCTAGGTAAGCACTCTACCAACTGAGCCACATCCCAAACCCCTAAGGTATATATTTTAAACTTTAATTGTACAGTTGGATATAGTATTATGATGATACAGTACACAGTGTATTATGATCAAATTAGCATAGCCAAAGGTTTTTTTTTTTTCATTTGTTAATATATGTAGTGCAGTGTAATAAATTCAGTAATCTACATTGAAAGTTTTAAAGATAGGGACTCTCTCTAACCTAGGCTCTCCTCAAACTCATGGTATTTATCAGCATTCTTAGTTTTGAGGTATGAATCACTATATCCACCTGTTACATTAACAGTCTTCTGTCTTCGCTCACTAGACTTTCCAGAGTTGCAGAAGAAACAATCAGGGATTACTTTGAATCCCGCCTTGCTCTATTGGAGCCTGTTTTCCCAATAGCATGTCATCGGCTCTGTGAGGGACCAGATTTCTCAACAGATTTCAATTACAAGCCACCTCAGAACATACCAGAAGGTAAACATAAGCTCCCCTTCAAACTTGAAGCCATAGTGCCATAGTCTGTGAAAATGAGTTTATTCCTAAGTAAGCCCTTTCCGTTGAAGGAACTCTTTAGCAGAAACCACTGTGTAATAGCTGGCGGCAGAGCTGCTCTGGCAGGAGGCCTCCCCATTCCAATTTACTACCATTTTGAGTCCTCTTTAAAATGTAAGAGTTGGTTCTTGACAATTATAGTTGTTACTAAGTTTTACTAAAAGCTTACACATTGCTAGGCCTAGAACATTTTTTTTCTTCTTAAATTTTTTAAATTGTATCTGGGTTCCCTCTTTTTTTGTTTCCTTTTCTGCTTTGTTTATAAATGTTTTTGAGACAGGGTGTCACTATGTAGTTCTGGCTGGCCTGGAACATGTTATGCAGTTGAGCTAGCCTTTAACTCAGAGGTCCACCTGCCTCAGATTCTGTATACTGAAATTAAAGATGTGCTCTGCCATGCCTGGCTTGGGTTTTGCTTGTTTTAATAGTCTTGTCCCAATACTGCTGTTTCAGCCTTCTGAGGACTGGGATTACAAGCATGAACCATCATCTGGCTTAACTTTAAAGAAGACTGGCTGGGGGGGGAGGGGGCATAAGTGCTTATCCCCCTTCCATTGGAATTAATGACAGAACTATAAGCAGTTAGTTAACAATGCCTAGAAGGTCATATTCCTCAGTAGGGGAGCTGCTAGTAAGGTGACCTTGCTTAAGTGAATAACCTAGCCATGCTCATGCAGGGAACCTGAATTAAATGTAGTGGGCCATCAAAAACAAAGTAGTCTGGTGATTGATTAAAGGCTGATGCCTTTAATTCCAGCACTCAGAGCCAGGCAGATCTCTGAGTGAGTACAAGGCCAGCCTGGTCTACAGCACTAGTCTGGGTAGCTAGAGGTTTTAAATAAAGAAACCCTGTCTCAAAAAAGCAAAAATAACAAACAAAAATAGAAAAGAGACCTGTTGGGAGGAAGCAGTTTGGTAGGTGGTTGGGGAAAGGGAATATGATTGAAGTATATTAAATGAATATATGAAGTTATAAAAGAATAAGTAAAAGCAGAAAGGCTGACATGATTTCCTAGCAGAAAGGCTGACATGATTTCCTAAGGGCCCTCCTCTGTCTTTTACGTTTGTACCATACACATTCAAGGGAGGGCAGATTACGTTGTCTCCCTTTAATAGGGCTCTGGCTGGTTTGTTAAACATTTTTTTCCTCAATTTAAAACTGGGTATTTAGGACTAGTGAGATAGTTCAGTGGGTAAGCCTTCTGCTACCAACTTGATGACCTGAGTTTGATCCCTAAACACATGTGGTAGAGAGAATCAACTCCCAAAAGTTGTCCTCTGGCCTCCAAACACCTGCTATGTGGGTGTATGCACACAGAACAAAAAGGGTTTTGTTGCTGTTGTTTTAAAGCTATGACCTATGTTGTAATGTTGTATTTATGAGTAGATTATTGCTGCTGACATGCATGATACTCATTTTGTACATACAAATGCCAACATAAAAGAAAATTTTTTAATGTGTATTTATAATCTGGGTGTGGTTGTCCACATCTGTAATCCTAGCACTTAGAACACTTGAATTACACATATTTGTGCACACATGTGTACAAGTGTGCATTCATGCCACAGCATGGGTGGAGGTCAGAGGATAACTTTGCAACAATCGGTTTTCTTCTTCCACAGTGTGGATCCGAGGGTAGAGCTCGTGGCCAGGCTTGGTGGGTAGTGCCCTTTAAGTGAGAGCCGTTGTTTGTGTGCATGTACAAGTAAAAACCGTTTTGGGAAATTGGTTCTCTCCACCATGTAGGTTCTCCAGGAGTCAAATTTTGTGGTCAGGCTTGGCAGCAGGTACCATCTCCAAGCCATTGAGCAACCTTAGCACTTGTGATGCTGAAGCAGGAGGCCCAAGTCCAGTGTAGAATATTTGCTTAGTATTCAAAAAACCTGGACTTTATCGCCAGCATCGCATAAACTAGGTTTAGTGGTACATCTCTATAATCCAGCACTAAGGAAGTGAGGTAAGATAATCAGAATTTCAAGGTCATCTTTTTGGACAGTAGTGAATTTGAAGCTCTCCAGAACTACTTGAAGTCCTGTCTCAAAAAAGGAAATTTTTTTTCCTAAAGGAAATGTAGCCTTATTATACCAGTCAAACACAGCTAATCACTGCTTTGCTGGCTAATGAATTTCGTTTAGTTTTGTCTTTTTAGACAAGCTTTATGGCCTAGGCTTATCTTAAATGCCCATCAGTCCTCCTTTCTTGGCCTCTTAAGTACTGGGCTTAGAGCATATGATACTATGACTGACTGGCTGTATGCATTGCAGGGAAGGGGCATTTGACTTGATTTTTGGTTTGTTTTTCCAGAGAGGGTTTCTTTGTATTGCTTTGGAGCCTGTCCTGGAACTAGCTCTGTAGACCATGCTGGCCTCAAACTCAAAGAGGTCTGCTTGGCTCTGCCTCCTGAGTTCTGGCACTAAAGGTGTACACCACCAATGCCTGGCTTATTTGGCTTGATTTTACCATGCATAGAGAGCTAGAACTGGACCAACCACACCTACATAATTACTTTTTTCTTTTGTTTACTCTTTCATGAACCAGAAACTATACTATTCTGAAATATTTATAGACATATAGATCATCCTGAAATACAAGGCCCTGATAGGCCCTAATGTGGCATTTCAGACAAACTCCAGCAGCAGACTCAAAGGCCCATCGTGGCCATTCTCTGTGTTACTCCACTCTTACAAGCATATTCAAAGGAGGGAAGGGTATAGCTCAATGGCAGAACACTTAGTTTTCACAAGGTCCTCGGTTTGCTTCCCAGCACTACCAATAATGATATATAAGCAAAGTAGCATTTTCTATACCTTTGGAGGGGCTTTGGATTCTTAAGAACTATAATCACTGAACTGGTTAGTTATTACATATCATTACATGTACTTCCACCTCCTAAACCATCATGCTGTTTTCCAAGATTGTTTTTTTGTAGTGCTAGGGATAAAACTTAAGTATTGTGCATGTTACACATGGAGATGCTTACCACCAAGCTCAGTGGCCTGAGATTCTGTGAGTTCACATGATAGGAGCTCATGTAAAGTGTCCTCTGACTACCACACAATCATGTCAAATTATATAAATTTTTTTTTTCCCCCAACATGACACAGTAACGGTTTAAGAATAGTTGCTTCTCTTGCGGAAGACCTGGTTTCATCTTCTAGCACCCGCATGAGTCATACACAAAAGTCTCTCCCCTGGGGTTACTTGGACAAGAAGTTGAGTTTTGTGGTTTGAAAACTGTAGGATAAAGTGTAAGTGTTTTGAGTGGGGGCCTTCTCAGGCCTTCACTACAAGCGGCAAGAGATCTACTCTGTCAGGATGGATGACTTCACCCCATACTGAAAGCATCATCTTCTCTACTCTCCTTCAGGCTCTGGTGTCCTGCTCTTTATTTTCCATGCTAACTTTCTGGGTAAAGAAGTTATTGCTCGGCTCTGTGGACCATGCAGTGTACAAGCTGTAGTTTTAAATGATAAATTTCAACTTCCTGTTTTTCTGGTAAGACTTTCTATAGTTCATTGGCAATTGTGATCAGAAGCCAGGTAACATAATTTACAAGGTCTTTAATGTCTGCAGGTGTTTTGAGTGTGCACACTACACATACACATCTCTCTCACGTATACAGTCATAAAAGAAAATGATGCATTGTTTTAAAATATTTAATGTTTACTTATTTTAATGCTAGCATATGTCCTAGAACAAACATTCTGAAAATAAATTCTTAACCCTGAGAACTTTTACAACTTTTGTTGTGTTCATCATGCTTGATAATTAGGAATTGGTATGTTTTGGTTTGATTTGGTTGAAATAAAGCTACCATCAAATTTCCTGATACATGGATTGCTGAGTTCTGTCCTAAGTGTTGTTAATTGAGTATAATCCTATTTCTGCATGCCGGAAGAGGGCATGAGAGCTCACATGGATGCTTGTGAGGCATCATCTGGTTGCTGGGAATTGAACTCAGGACCTCTGGAAGAGCTGCCAGGGCTCTTAACTTCTAAGCCCTGGAATGTACTAGAACCTTATATTTTTGTGTTCATTGTTCCTCCCACTTCCTGCTTCCCATTACTATGACTTGAGTGGTTAACATTTTGTGTACAGATGAGGACAGATGCCAACTGTTCACTGGTTGGCCAGCCTGACTAGAAGGTGAGGCTAGTCGGGGCTACACAGGGAGATCCTATCCAAAAAAAATTTGTAGATATCACTGTGACTTTATATTTTCTCTCTTTCCCCTCTAGGATAGTCACTTTGTTTATTCATTCAGCCCTGTTGCTGGCCCCAATAAGTTGTTTATACGGTTGACAGAAGCACCCTTTGCCAAGGTGAGCATCTTTGTTTTATATTTAGGGTTACTGCAGTAATGTTGGGCACAATGATGTATTTGAATGCTGTCTAAGCAGTCCAAATGCTGACTTGAATAGTAAACTGCCACCATTGTGCCTAGGCTCATCTAGAAAAGCTATCTCCCTATGAAAGGAAGCTGGACTTTGTTTTGAAATCTCTATAGGCCAGGCTTTAAACTCACAAAGATCTCCCTGCCATTGCCTTCTGACTGCTGGGATTAAAGGTTATTAGTTATTATTTGTTTATCCCATAGTGACCTGTGGGATTATAGTGACTTTGGGATTGTTTTTGATAAATAGTATACACTTATACTAACATTCATTTTTCTTATTTAGGTTAAGTTACTAATAGGAGCATACAGAGTGCAGCTGCACTGACCAAAGGACTGAGACCAGCACCATCTGGTGCACCTGAAATGTTCAAACTTAGTTCCTGTAAACTTGCAATCTAAGCCTGTTGCCTGCCTGGTAAGGTACAACAGGGGCTTTATCGTACATAGTCTGTGTTTGTGCCATTGTAATGTTCAATGTTCTGCATAGTTTTATTTCCACAATGTGGAACAGTACATATGAGAACTATTTAATTAAACTTTGAACTTCAAGTTTCTCTACTAGTCTCTGTGAGTCTTTGAAAAACAAAACAAAATGGCATGAATGTTGTGAATTCACCCATGCCTACAACAGATATAAAACATTTGCTGAGGTCTTCCTTTGGAAATGTGAGTCAGTTGCATTTGCCCATTCCCAAAAGGAGGCAGGAGGATCAGAAGCTCACATCTAACTGAGACCATGTCTCAAGAATTGTAATTGTAGAAATGTGTCTCGTTTTCCTGGTCTGTTGCTGCTTCTGGGCCATTTGGGGTTTTGCTCAAAGCATGTGACCTGTAAGAGACAAACTTTCATCAGTAAATAGGAGTCATACATACACACAGGCATTGTGTTGCTGGCTCAAACCTGCAATCTTGCATCAGGATGTTCTACCATGCCTGGGTCACAGTGAGTGTGGCTGTCTGTGTGCTTTTTAAAGAGCTTTCAGGCCTAAAGAAAATAATTTGACCTAGGTGTAATTTGACCTATACTAGAATCACCAAGCTAACAGTAAATACCTATTTAGGTGTTCTCTATCTTAGACATCCCCCTCCCCATGGAACCCTGGCTCTCTGCAAATACACCACCAAGCCCCAAATATAAGCAAGCATATACTAACCATACCCAATGAAAGCAGTCATGTCACTTGTTTTGCGTATCTTGCTATACTTAACAGATTTCTTTTCCATGTTTCTATTTCAAATACATTATAAAACACTTAACCATTAAAAAAACTGTATACACCTGTATTTTCTCCCTCTTTGAAGGCCACATAGGCGGGGTGTTGATGGCACTTTTGATTCTTGTGTGTCCTTAATATAGATGCACCTCAGATCTCAGGCAACACCTTCCCTGAAACAGCCAGAACAGGGCAAGAACACCAGAAAAAATTACAATCAGGGTTTTTGCCATTACCCCAATTTTAATCTATCTATATCTCCCCCACCCAACCCCTTTTTGGTTTTTTTTCGAGACAGGGTTTCTCTGTATTGCTTTGGAGTCTGTCTTGGAATTCATTCTGTAGAACAGACTGGCCTTGAAGTCTCATAGGTCCTCCTGCCTCTTCCTCTTAAGTGCTGGGATTAAAGTTGTGTGCCACCAACACCAGGCTCTCTATAAAAACCTTAACAAAATTTGTGATTCGTTCCTAAACAGAGAGTATCCCTAGCATCCCTATGTTACACAACCTTTTTAATATCAGACTTTCCAAAGGAACCTAAGGGAATGTAAATCGGGCATGCCTAAGCAGCAAGTCTGAATCATATAGCTCATGAAAAAAAAAAGCAAGCACCTTCCTCCCCATACATGAACAGTGCTATGGAAACATTGGATCAGAGCTCCTAAAGTGTTCTGGCCCTATTTGCAGATTAAACCTGAAGTCTCGACTCAAACAAAATATGTTCTGATGAAATCTAGCACCTAATCCCCATGCTCAAAGGTGATTGTGGAATGGCAGTACAGAAGATGTTAGAGAGAGCCAATATTGTTGGTATCACCAGGCAGCTGTTTTGGAATGATGGGGGTGCTTCAGCCAAGTCTTTAAGAAGTCCCACGAAATGGATTAACCTAACTTGATGTATGAGTGAAACAGCCTGTTGGGAGCTTGGTGAGAATGTCAGTGTAGACAACAAAGAAGAGAACACTGATTCTGAGAATGGAAGGGAAAGACAGCCCCTTTCTTCCTTCCCCGCCCCCCCCCCCCTCTCTCTCTGTCTGTCTCTCTGAAATAGGCTCTCCCTAGATGTAGCCCTGGCAGTCTTAGAGGACACTTGTTGGGATGTCATTTCTCACAGTCTTATATTCAGAAGAATGCAAGAAAGCAATCAAGAGCATAAAACTTCATCCTTGCCAAATGGACAACAGGTAGCCTGGTGGTGTGGCCAGGAATGAAGTGTGGTTCAGTGGTAGAAACTGGCAAAACTCTGGGTTCAAAGCTGCAGGATTACCAGACATGATTGAGTGGCTAGCTGGGCAGTGGTGGTCTCTGTGAGTTCAGCCTGGTCTCAGAGTGAGTTCCAGGGTATCAAGCCCGTCAAGGCTACACACACAGAGAAACCCTATCTTAAAAACCAGGGTGAATTTGGGGGTGGGGGGCAGAGTGGGAAGAGGAGTCGTCTGAGTTGTCCATGTTTGTTAGCCCAGCATTCTAGCTGATGCAAAGACTGCTCTGGTAAGAGACTGGCTGCTCTCCAAAAGCCCAGGTTTGATCCCCAGCTCACAACTGCCTGCAACTCCAGTTTCAGGGAATCCAATGCCCACTTCTTGACTCTATAGGCACCAGGCACACGTAGTGCACACACATACATGCAAAAGTAAAATACTCATACACAAAAAACTAAAAAAAAAAGTTGAACGCTTTGGACTACATAGTAGGATACATAGTAAGACTCTCAAACCAGATTGAGATAACCTATGTCAATGGTAGCAAGCACAATCCAGAAGAGTCAACTGACCTAATGCAGCAGTGTGAACCCAACATTCCTGGCTTTCAAGCTCTTCTGTAGTAGACCAGCAGCTGGACTTATGGCAGTTTCATGTTTTAACAACCTACAAATAGAAAAATAAGATTTAGCCCTTTAAAAATCAAACCATGTAACTGGTCTCTTAAAATTTCCTACAGTAATCAAGACTTCACTAAAATAACACTTTGGGATGCGTGGACTACTTTTATTTTTAAAAATTATTTTTATTTAAAAGGTAATTTTCTCTGATCCAAAATAATCCCTATTTCTTTAACACTGGCTTAATTAAGATTCTGACTAACACTAAATTCTAAAAGATATTCAAATAGCTAACAATTGAAATTTTATGTATATTATTATGTGTATGTGGGCAAGCCACAACATAGGTCAGAAGACAACCTCTGGGAGGACATTCTCTTCCAGCTTATCAATTCCAGAGATCAAACTCAGATGGTCAGGCTTAGCAGCAAGTGTCTTTATCCACAGAGCCAATTTTGACAGTCCATTTCAAAAAAAGGAAAAAAGGAAACCCACATGCATGGTGGCACATGCCAGCAGCTGTGAGTTCAAGGCCAGCCTAGTCTACAAAGTTGAATTCCAATACAGAAGAGCTACATAGAAAATTGCTGTCTTGAAAAACAAAAGAAAAAGACTTTTAAAATTGATCCTTGGTCATCACAGTTCTTTCACAGATTACAGGTCCCCGATGGCTACAAGATTAAGAGTAGCAGAAGATTGAGGTTTGAATTCCAGCACCTATATGGTTGCTGTAAACTGTAAACTCCAGTTTCTAGGGTGCCCAATGCCTGTGGTCTCTGTAGGCACCAGGCACATGTGTACTAACAATACATATATTTTAAAAAATGATAGAGAATCATATAATTTTAACATCAGCTATATCTACAAAAACTTTCAGTACTTGTTTGTACTAGTACGGTCAGCTACAGCTATCATGCATGCTTCAAGAGTTTTCCCTTGGAATACTTTAGATAATGCTCTCCATACAGCATAAACATGCAATTACAATAATCTGATCCTTGAAAATGTGTTTCTATAGCATACTGGAAACATGAATAAAAGTAGGGCACAATAGCAATGCAATAATCACAATGATCAGACTTAGGTTCAGTTTCTTTTGTCTTGATAGGATATTTCTGTATAGCCCTGGCTGTCCTACAATTCACTCTGTAGACCAGGCTGGCCTCAAACTCACAGAGCCTGCCTCTGCCTCCCAAGTACTGGGATTAAAGGCGAAGGTCATCCTCCACCTCACCCGTTTTCTAGTTTGTAAATAAATATAATAAATTATCACTTTAGAGGAATAATAATCTGGGGGAAAGTCATATTTGGCTAGAAACCTCTTAGGGATTTTGCATTTCTTTCCAGAGATTTAGGGTGCGCGCCGCGCGTGCGTGCGTGCGTGCGTGCGTGTGTGTGTGTGTGTGTGTGTGTGTGTGTGTGTGTGTGTGTGTAGGGAGAGAGAATGTGAATATGAAAGTTTCAGTTTTAAAGTTAGGAGTATATAACCACAAAGCACTAGAACTCTACCTATACCAGTACAGCTTTGAAATGCCACTAATATAAGAAATGCTGCCCCAAACTCAAATCTGGATGGAATATTCATGCAAAAAGGCTTACTATGTACCTTACTGATTTATAGAAACTGTTTGTTATAAAACTTTAATTCTTTTGAGTGTACCATAAATCAAATAAAAAGATTGTATTGACAAAACTGTAGGGAGGGAACCTCTCTAAGCACAAAAGGGCATTTTTTATATACTCAGATAACATAGTACCATGCATACTCCTATAATTGCAAGAATATTTCAAGGAAAAGAGCCACGGTCAACCAATGCATCATTCTCTGGGCCTTTGAGTGGTAGAAAATGATACCTCTTTCCCACCAAGTACATATTACACTCGATGTATATAAGAAATTAAAAAAGGTCTATATAAAACAGATAACAGCTGGGTGTTGTTGGTGCACACCTTTAGTACCAGCACTGAGCAGGCAGGTCTCTGTGAGTTCCAGGCCAGCCTGGTCTACAGAGTGAGTACCAGGACAGGCTCCAAAAGCAATACAGAGAAACCCTGTCTCAACAAACAAAACAGATAAAACACAAATCCCAATACTATGAAGGCTGTTACTCAAATCACATGTGAACAGTAAAAACTCAATGCAAACATTGAAAAATTCTTCCTATAAAGTAACCTAAAGAAAAAGTGACATTTCCTGATGTCTATAGTTTCTTAGTAAGAATGACTTTCTACGAGAATGCTCCCTACTCAATAGCAGGGATTCTTTCTCAAGAAATGCATGTTTGGAGATCTAAGAGAGCCTGTAGAGACCAGGGCTCACAAACAATTGTGACAAACAAAATACAGGCTACTAAAGCAGTAACAGTATGATAGAATATTTTCTCAGGAAACTTTTTCCTTTAATTAAACTTTTGTCTGCACATGAAACATCTATGAAACACCACATGCGTGTCTGTGACTGGAGTTGCAAAAGCCACTATCTCGGGACTGGGAATTGAACATGGGCCCTCAGGAAGAGCAGCTCTTAGCCATTAAGCCATCTTAACACTTCATTACCATTAAAGGTTACAGGGTAACATTTGATATTAGGTTAGCAAATACAAAATCTAATAATTTACAAATTGATGATTTCATCAAATATGATTTTTTACTTTGTTTTCTAAGACAGGTATTAATGTATTCCAGGCTGTCTTTACACTATGCAGTTGAAGATGACTCCTGATCTTCCTGCCTCCAACTGCCAAGTGTTGGAATTATATGTGTGCACCACCTCAACTAGATAAATTAGAACAACTTCAAAGCACAAATATTCCAGGTTTGGGTTATCAAGCTTGAAATGGTAGCAAATTCTAGCACAAACTTTAAAACCATGCACCTGCCACAAGTGAAGGCAGTTGTGAGAAAAATGCCAGCAGAGGATGAGGCTCTACAAACTCAGCCTTGCCTCCAACCCCAGATTCTACATACTTTTCCCTCTTTTTTTCTTGGTGTTTTTGAGATACTGCCTAGTCTAGAACTCAGTATGTAAGCCAGGCCAGGAATGAATTTGAGGCAATTGCCCTGCCGCAGCCTCCCAAGAAGGCGTCCCACACTAGGGCTTGCTCCCAGGTCCTCAAGTATACCACTGAGCATCACATCCTGCTTGCTCTCCTTTTTTTGGAGACAAGGTCTAAATTGCTCAAATAACCCCTGGACTAGCTCAGAAGCACAGGCAGGATCAAACCAGTGATTCTCCTGGTTCAGTTCCTGGAAAAGTGGGCTTACAGGGATGCACAAGGCAAGTTCTGAGGAATTCCAAAACCGAAGCCTGTGTAGTTTCTGAAGCATGCCAAAATAAAAATGCAGTCACAGAAAACCATCGGTGTGTAATCAGGGTTTGACTGGACCACAGTGACTGCTGCTTTTGTTTTTTATTTAATTTTGCTTTTTAAGACAGCTTCTCACTGTGTAAACCAGGCTGGCCTGGAACTTAAGCTCCTCCAGACAATCCCTCTCAGTCCAGTATCCCTGGACCAGTAAACAAGTTTGAGGAGAATGAACTTGATAAAAAGCTGCACTATTTTCATTAAAAGTTCAATTTTCAAGTAGAATATTGCCATCCCCAAGGAGCTAGCCAATATTTCATATGTCAACTGTGATGATAAAAGGCAGTAGAGGAGCTGGAGAGAGAGCTCAGTGGTTAAGAGCATTTGTTGCTCTTGCAGAGGACCTGGGTCAGTTCCCAGAACCCACATGGTAGCTCTAGGTCCAGGGGATCTGGTTCTGTCCTCCCTGGCACCAGGTACCTGTGTGATGCACATACATACATTCAGATAAAAATCTCATGCACAAAATTAAAATAAATCTTTAAGTAAGATTTTTCACTAAAAATTTTCACTAAAAATGTTAAAGGCACTGGAAAGTACTTAGTATTTAAGCTTTTCTTACCATTTATCTACAATACCACCTTTGCAGATAACATGAAAAGCTATGAGGAAAAAAAATTTACAGGTATTGTTGTTATGCACTAATGGAATCTAAACATCATGTGGACTATTCATTTACATGTAGTAATGAAACAGGCACTAATACAAACTGTGATGAGGCAGGATGCTTGCCAGCAGGTAGGCCTATCCAGTATGTCTACCCCCAGGTGCACAACACACCAACTTTTACTGAAGATTTTTTTAGTGTGATTAAACAGCTATAGTTGCCTTGCCTGTAAACCCAGCCATGATTTTGTATGAACCCTAGACTTACCCAATTTCACAATCTTGGCCACTCCTCAGGCTACTAGGGAGGGATCCAAAAGAGAATAAGAGGGAAGCAGCTGGACCTGTGGGCACAGGACTAAT
The DNA here is from genome assembly GCA_030556225.1 of Cricetiscus sungorus. Classification (NCBI taxonomy): domain Eukaryota; kingdom Metazoa; phylum Chordata; class Mammalia; order Rodentia; family Cricetidae; genus Cricetiscus; species Cricetiscus sungorus. The sequence goes on from JANBXA010000741.1 coordinate 3,358,258, forward strand.
CCCTGCTACCTGGGAGGCTGAGGCAGATCCAAAATAAAAGGCGGCCTGGGCTAGGGAGGGAATTTAAAGGGCAGCCATCCTATTTGTTACCAGCAAATTTTCAGAACATTTAGACTAAATAAACCATATAAACAGGATACACAATAATTGAGCATAACAAAAATCCAAAAGTTCAGATATCAAAATTTTCTGGCTCTATGTCATTGATACAACTGCCCTGACTAACTTCCCAGTACAAACTGCCTATTCACTAATTCAACAAAGATACACTCAGCACCATTATAGGGCCCCTATGCCCAGGGGAAGTCACCTTAACAGAGGGCCTAGAATTGTATAGTGGTTAAGTGATGGGAAAGGTTCACAACCTAATACGTGAGAGACCAGGTTGGAAGAGAGAACTGGCATCAGGTTGCTAAGACCAGAGGAGAGAGATAAAGAAATGAACAAAAAGAAAAAAACTAAAGGATCTCATGGTTAACAATCTTCTCATTTTCACTCTCCTTCCTATAACTACAGGGGCCTCAACCCACTTATCTTTGTCTAGGGGAGCAGGTCAAGGGCTCTTCAATACCTTCTAGGCCTCCTTTCTTCTGGGTTAAGTTTTGGGAACAGTGCCAGTGTGAAGTCCAGTTTGGTCTCAAGTCCATGATCATCCCTGCCTCCAGAAGATATCACTTCATCTTCAACTCTGTTTTTTAAGAGAGGTCCTCCTCTAGACCAGGCTGGCCTGGAACTCAAGAGATCCACCTGCCATTCAAGGCATACTCCACCACACCTGGCTTACTTTCAACTTAATGTTGTACCCATTTTATTTTCTGCCCACCCTTTGTCATGAGCCTTCATATCACTGTTGCTACCTCTCACCCAGCTAGTATCTACTTGCTTTTCATTCTTGCCTTATTTCAGTTTATTCTGCAAAAGTTAGCAACCTCTAAAAAACGAACTGCCTTACACCCCCTCCCCTCGCCCCCAATGTTTTACCATCTCCCAGGCAAAATCATCACAAGTAATTTCCAGTGACATTGGTGTGGGTTTTATTTTCAGCAGTAGTAGTTAGGGGTGAAGTCTCATTTGAATTTCACACACAACATAGCCCATAAGCAGTGATTTTGGGATCCAACTTCATTACATGGCAGCAAATCTAAAGAGGCTCCAGCGATGAGAATGTCCAATCTCTGTTCCTAAAACATTACCAATACCTCTACTGACCTTAGGTAATAAGTTCCCATCCAGTTAGAATGGACAACATCAAAAGGACTTTACTAACAAACTAAGCAGCTCCACTGTTTGTTCCGTGAACATGTGCCCACAGCACATGCCCACAAGTAACTGTCCATAAGATCGTGTGAATATATAAAACAGTCAACCACAGGGTCTAAAAGCACAGCTTCAAATACTGCAGAGAAATAATATACACCATGTGAGTACATGTGTATGGAATGAAACAGATCCAAGTGTCCTATGCCTGCAAAGAAACTTACAAAATACACAGAAAATCAGAAATGGCTACCCCTGAATATAGAGGTTGGGAGGCCAGCAGACAATATAGGACTTTATTGTTATGTGGTATGCTAGACCTAATTTATGAGCAAAGTTAGTCTACATCTGGTTTTTAATTCCCTAATGCTGGCAACGGATTCATCACAAATACAACCATGCATTATAAACACCCTGTTCTACAGTTCATTTGTGTAACAGTAAAGCTACAGAGGTCTTCCATGTATCCCAATATGACACAGGCTGGAACACTAGTCCACATTTTTACATGCCTGGATATAGAACATATCAGCACTGCTAAGCTACAAATGTTTTACTGTTGACTTATGTGTCACACCCCATCTTTTTCCTTTTTTGTTCCGAGATAGTGTTTGTGTACCCTGGTTGCAGACAAGGCTGGCCTCAGAGATGCGCCTGCCTCTGGCTCCTGTACGCTGGGATTGAAGGTTTGCCACCACAGCCTGGCATGTCTCACCTCTGCATTATCAACAGCTATCTTTTAAATTCTTACTGCTTAACTGTATAGAAGTGTACGGTATTTGTATAGATGAGTGCAGCTCTCACAGGGGACAAAACTGAGTCACCATGAGCTGGTTGTACAATGTCACACATGGGTGCTAAGAACTGAAATGGGGTCATCTCTAAAAGTAGCAAGTACTCTTCACTGAGCAGTCTCTCTAGCCCAATTGTGGTTTGTTGCCCGCCCCCCATGACAATTAGTGAAGATCTTCTCCCTAAGTGTCAAGAGTTTTATGTGGTACATACTTTTAAATGTTACCAGAGCCATCCATTCTGACATTGGTCCTCCTAATTATTATAACTTGACTTAAAAAGACAAACACCAGTGCTGCCCTTTATTTCACATAGACCCCCCCCAACAACCAATTAACCAAAGTGATAATAATTCAGTAATAATTAATCCACAGGTTTAATGCATTGCTTGGGCTCCAATCCCATATACTTTCCATTGCTCTACCCATGCCAACAGACAGATGTTGACTTCAGACCTAATGCCTGTGTCTTAACACTGTCTGTAGTGTTAGGTATTTCAAATGCAACTCTCCCCAAATTGCTAATTATCCACAAACAAAATACAGATGCCTTTAGTTTTTTTTAATATCTATGTAGGATGATGTATATCAAGCATGTTTGGAAGGAAATCGTCAGCTCTCTCCTTCCACCATGTGGGTCACTGAGATTGAACTTGGGTCTTCAGGCTTAGCACCAAACCAGTCATGACACTATTTTAATCATGCTGGCTTTGAACTCTTGCCATATCCTCCCAAGTAGTCCAGACTGGTGGCACTGATCAATGTGCAAGACTCAACCAACATGAATACTTTGCCAAGAATCCCAATGGCTCCTAACAGCAGAACTATATCAATCTAGATTTCCAGTCTCCCTATGGGTTCCTAGAGCTTCCTGCCTACTTTCCAGATCCCAACATGTCCCATGAGAAGCTGTCAGGTCATATATACCACTCCAAACGGGTATAACTTACTGGAAAGAGAGCCAGGCATTTGTACCAACCCAAATCCTGGGACAACAGGACTCCAATTCCTATTTTGTACTGAACTCTGAATCCTTGAGTTTTCCCTTCCTGTATATGGAATACAAGTTCAAGTTGCTAACCATCTAGTTCCAGTGCTGCTTGGACTCTTTGTTGAGCCTTTCTTTGTAGTGTGAGCAGTGTGTTACTACCTCTGTCATCTTTCAGAGATCTGGACCTTCTAGCAGACAGAAGCCTAACATCTATTTCATGCTGGCTGCCTTGATCTTCAGAAGAACAAACACTTGGTGAACAAAACTTTTATTCCATCCATCTCCCATACCCACTGCAGAACCAGACACTCATGATCTATTACTGCTTCTAGTAGCTTCTTTTGTGAGGCAGGTTCTTGCCATGTAGCAGCACGGGAACTCATGATCCTCCTGCCTCAGGCATCTGCAGGATGGCATGAGGTTCACACACTGAACTCATCTTGTCATACCTATGCAGAAACAATCTGTGCTGTCACAAATGAAACAGAAACACACCAGAATTCATCCTTAAGCCTTGCACAACTTTAAATCATGTACTGACCAAATACTGTGTTCCCTTTATGGCTTCATCTGAGTGGCATGTCTGCCATATACTGTTTCTATTAAATTAACCCTTACTATACATTAAACATCCTTTGGCACAAAGCCTGGAAGCAGAATGTTTTGAATTTTTTAATTTTTGATGAAAAGGGATTTAAAGATGTTTGTATATGCACAGTGAGTTTTTATTTTGTTGTTTAAATAGGGTCTTACTATGTAGCCCTGGTTAGCCTAAAACGCACTAAAGATCAGGCTAGAATTGATCTGCTAGTGTTTGCTGCCACAGCCAGCAAATGACAAATCTAGGAAAAGAGACTCATGTAGTCTTTACATATTGAGTGATGCTTGGTATTGAAACCCCATTTTCACTACTAGCCCTCACACAGTCATGTATAATTTTCTACTTGTGATAACATGCCAATGCCCTAAAGTTTCAGATTTGGAACCTTTAGGATTTCAGACTTTCAAAATTGGTCTCACCTCCAATTCATGACCATGAGCCTTAAATTCCCAAATACTGGGACAAGGTGTATACCACCATGCTTAATTCTGAATTACTTTTAACAATGTAATAAAATTATTTTCAGGGACCCTAAACTCACTGTATTATTCCTATACATATAGTACTTTGTGACTGTGGTGGCCAAAAGAACTACTGAGACCCCCCCCCCCCAAAAAAAAAAAAAAAAAAAACGACAAAAAACCCCCAGATGGTTAACTATTTCAAGAGGAAAGTAGAGCAATTAAACTAGCATTAATGCAGAACAGAGCAGAAAAGGCAGACCTGTATAAGAGAAATGGGGCAGAGGCTAAGAACCAAAGATGGGATTTAAAAAAAAAGAAGAAGAAAGAAAAAAAGATCATGGGGTATTAGGGAACTAGCAAGGACACTGAGATATTACATTAAAAAATCTATTAAGTTGATAAATGCTACACAGAGCTAGTTAAGTCTTTAAACACCTGTTCCTTGTTCACTCTGGTATGCAAGAATAAAATATTTAACCATCACTGTAAGAAACGTATCAAATATATTTTACATCTCATATATGTAATGGCTATATAAAAACAAGCCAGTTTGAGGTAATTTGAATTCATATATTTCTGTGGAAAAGTACAAAAAAAATGTATTATGAACTGTGGCACTTGCTGATTAACATAATGTATCAATAATATAACCTGAAAAGTTCTGAAACCCTTTCCAAACACTGTGAGGCATAACCACCACCTGAAGTGGAAAGAGAGACTGCGGGGCGGGGAGGGCGGGGCTGCAGTATGTGCATGCAAACACCAACATTCAATGGAATGCAGTGCAGGCACTAAAACGAGAGGAAATGGTGCATTTCTACAAAGACCAAACAAGAGATGTATACTTCATAAAGAAAAATATTAATACATACCATAAAATAACATTTCCTTAAAAATATTTGAAACCATTATAAAAGCCCATTTTTAGTAACCACCCAGTGAACAGTAACAGGTATTAATTAACCCAAGAGGGATGTAGACACAGCTAAGCCCTGACAGGCAGGCCTGGGCTTAATCCCCAACACCACAGTGGAAATCCTAAACCAGCAGCTGAGCTGTTAAGGAAGCAAGTATGTCAAAGTGAAACACCAAGCAAACCAGAAAACTTGCTTCCCCTCCCCCCAAGACAGGCAAGGCTTTCTCTGTATAGCCTTGGCTGTCCTAGAACTCACTGTATAGACCACGCTGGCCTAGAACTCAGATCTGCCCATCTCTGCCTCCTGAGAGCTGGGATTAAAATGGAGCAACACCACAACCTGACTTTTCCAAAATATTTTAATAATAAACACAAAAGACCAAACTGGAAGTTTTACTGTCTTGGAAACAGCACCCAACTATGAATTGCATACTTTTACAACTGAGATTTGTAAGGTGTTTATTATAGTTTTCTCCCTTCCTGGGAACTTGAGGCAGGCAGGTCAAGTGTTCCAGCACTAAATTATATCCCACAGCAGCCAGCTTCTTCTCAGATGGTGTTTACAAAATACCAACAACTTCCTCATCCAAACCTGCTTGAGGACTACAACTCTTGTCCTAGCAATTATTAGAATTTACATAATTACATAATCATGATCACCTACATGGTGTGAATTAGGATCAACTGCTAGATTAACCCTTCAGATCTGACACACGTTCCTAGTAGCCAATCTTTAGCAATTTTGGCATGACTCTTCAATGCAGACAAAATAAAAGGAAAATAGACATGTAAGCTTATATAACCTGTTTGGCTCAGTTTTACACACAATCAAGAGAAAGGACACTTCCTGCAGATACTGTTGGTAGGCCCAGAAAATGTCTAGATCTCCAGTCTTCATGTTTGAGAATCCAACACCAAACACCACTGCATTTTGTACAGCTGACATACTGAAACTGTAATTTTAGTTTTTAAGTTATATTTCAATTGTTAAAAACTCGTTCTCTCCCATATTGCCAACCTGATTATTCACTTTCCAGCCTCAGAGGAAGATGTCTTGATGCTCATCCATTCCACTTTTCCCTGTCTTCCATGTACTTATTATTATATAACACTTTATTGAAAGCTGGGTAACACATTCTTGTCGGGCTCTTCTTGGTCTGACACTCTTAGTATAATGGTGTAGTTGAGAATCTTTTTATGGGCTTTCTTCCCACATTTCTCTTATCATCTAGTAGACCTCAAACCCAAACACAATGATCCACTGTATTTCTTTATTGCTATGAGTACAGGCTGAGACAGAAATGTTCGATGAATGAGTACACTATCTGAAATTCTCATCAACATACTTTTATTGGTACTGAAATACCCACTCTTCACTGTGTAACTTACTTAGTCCAGGCTGCCCTTGATGAGATCCTCACCCCAATTTTCTAAGACAGAATTACAGGTGTGAACATTCACTTTCCTAAGACACTTTTAAATTTAGATTGTAATGTTTTCCTCCTGAAATTGCCCTCTCATCAGTTTCAAGTAAAGCTGTCACTTAAAATCCAATGTACACTTAAGACACCAAAACACACCGATGTTCAGATAGTAGTAACACAGTAGGGACTCTGCATAAAACCTATTACCATATCCTTCTACAAATTTTTAAGTCAAATGTTACTTATAATCTAATAAAATGCTATGCAGACATGAGCTATAATATATTACTTAGGGAGTAACATGAAAACCCTATACATAGCGAGAATAATTTTGAGTATTTTCTACTGAATGTTGACTAAATTCATGAATTTCAAATTTGTAGAGGAAGGGCAAACTGTAATTAATGACAAACACTGTGTGCAAAATAAGATGCAAGCACAAAAACTAAACACATATATGTTTACAGAGTAGAGAAATGAAAAGAGGTAATGAAATACCATTTCAGCAACCAGCAAAGCCATCTAGGAGACAGAAGACCTACCAAACAGTTTAGTGAATGAGGTGAGGAGGTACACAAATTCAGAAGACCCGGTAGTTTAAAATACAACTGTTCCAATACAGATGGGCAGCTAATGAATTTGAAAAAGAAAAGAGAGCAGATGCTACTCCTTGAACGGATGCACTCAAGACTTTGTGGAGACAATTTAAAAAAGGAAGAGAAATGGTTAGGCTGTTGTCATCATGGACAAAGTAAACAACCACAATACCTTGAGAACAATTTTAAAATGTATTTTCAATGCATGTGCACATTTTGCCTACATATATGTTGGTGCACATTTGTGCAGTGACCATGGAGGAGAGAAGATGTTGGCTCTCCTGGGAATAGATTTGCAGATGATTGTAAGCCACCATACTGGTGCCTGAGAACCAAAACCATGTTCTTAACTGTTGAGCTGGCCTGGAGATAGTACCATACAGCAAGGCTTCTTACAGGTTTTGTTTTTTTTGTTTTTGTTTTTGTTTTTTTTAAACCAAGCAAGCCACTACTAAGCATTTGCTTGTAGCAAAGGAGCAAAAGTTCTTCCTTTAGGGATATACTTCCATCGCTCCTAAACTTACCTTTCACACTAAAAACACTTGGAACACTGCATCTTCCTCCTTCCTAGCAACAGTCTACCCAGCTAAATTCAATCTGAATTATTTACATCAGGAATTCAAATACTCCCTAGTGTCATTAAGTATCTTAGCATATATGTCTGCATGTCCAAGGTCTCTGCTTCACAGAGATTTACTATGAACCCAGACAGTTGAAACTTTAGCTACTTAAAGATAAACCTACATGGTCTATTTAAATATTATTAACCTAATGTGCCTTCTTGACAAATTTCTCAAAAGGAAGTGGATATTTGTTTCCAAGTTTTCAAAGTATACTCCTTTTATTAGTATGGTGTGTGTACAGACACTTGTCTCAGGAAGTGGAGAGGAACTTGCAGAAGGTGGTATTCTCCTTCCATCATGTGTGCTTTACGATCAATAGGCTTGCACCGAAAGCACCTTGACCCTCAAGCACTGTGTTGTTATGAGTAGATTTTTCCCTGCCGGCCTGGGAAAAATCAGAGTACCTGACTACACATGAAATGCCTAGGTTTGGCCTCTAGTACTGTCCCCATTCTACTTAATTCTTGTGTCTGAAAGTAAAAGAGACTTTTGGAGAGTTCAACTCATTTTAGTGTAATAAGACTCAATTGCTTCTTAAATAAAGATTACCAACAGATAATTCAGTTTAATGTGTCAAGGAATTCAGTATCTGTATAATATATTAGATTTAGAAATCAATTTTCTTCTTATGAGTCTATATGAAAATAGCTCACCTAGAAACAGGTTCATTAGTAAGCCATATTTGTGTAGGAGAGACTTGTATCTTAGTCCTGAGATCCCATGAGCAAGAAATTTACTGTTGACAGACAGAAAAACACAGGAAAAGCATGCAATTGCCATATTTGCCATAATGTTAAAAATGAAAGGCTGCTGTTTCAGAGGACCTGGGTTCAGTTTCCAGCACCTACATGGTAGATACCATCTGTAACAACAGTTCCAAGGAATCCAATGCCTGCTCAGAAAACCACATACATGGTGCACAGATACTCATGCAAGCCAAACATTCACATACAAAAATTTTTAAAATCTGTTGTTGTTGATGTTTAAAAGGCTAGTTATATATACAAGGAGGATGACGACTTTCTTGACTGCAGATCATCACCAAGCCAAATGATTCTTTAGTTAGGAAAAAGAAAATCACAAAACGCTTCAACAATTTAAACTTCTTGGAGAAACTTTTCAGGCACTAAAATTCTACGTAAAGGTGGTCTTTCAGAGGCAAGGAAAGTACCTGGATTCCAAATGAAAACACATTTCCTACATGGACTATCTTAGTCCAAATTGATGTAAATGCAACTAATATTACAATGCTCACAGCAAGTCTTAATTTTTTGTTTTCAAACAACAAGATAGCCCAGGATGACCTTGACCTGCCTCCAGAGATATAGGTCATATTGGGCCAGCTTTCATTTCATTTTTGAAGCAAACTATCCCCAATTTAGTAACCACAGGCTGTCATTATTACAAACCAATTAAAAATTTTAATATACATAACTCTGCATTAACTTTAAACATGTAGATATATTTGTTGGCCTCAGAAATTTTATTTTCCTCTTGAATTCCTTATTTTCTAACATAACAAATAAAAACAGGTCAGAAAACAAGATTATTTAGAATATGTAGGAAATGTGACTATCAAAGCCAACCCATTACTAATACAGCCAAATGCTAACATTCCTGACATGTTTACCAGGATGTAAGCAAACTCTAGAACAGTTCCCAATGCCTCTTCAGCAGCTGCTAAGGAAGTCCGAAAGCACAAACACCAAAACTGATCCCCTGGCTGTTTCCTCACTAACACTGGTACAGGTGAGAATTCTAATCATAATTAAGTGAAATTCTTAATGTGAGTTTCCAAATGCACTTATTTAGATGCAGTAGCGCATGTGCATGGAGACAAAAGAACTACTTCAGATGCTGTCCACCTCTTCCCCTCTCCCCAAGACAGGGTCTCTCACATGACTTGGAGCGTGCCAAGTTAGTTAGATTGGCAGACCACCAAATCAAGCTCAAGGAATCTACAGGTCTACTTGTTGCTACCGCCTTACAAAAATATACTTTTTATTTATATTAAGAAAGTTTGTAGCCAGGTGGTGGTGACACACACCTTTAACCCCAGCACTCGGGAGGCAGAGGCAGGCAGATGTCTGTGAATTTGAAGAAGAATGATTTCCAGGACAGCCAGGGCTACACAGAGAAACTCTGTCTTGATAAACAAAACAAATTAAAAACCAACAACAAAAAAGTTTGTGAACACAGTAAAACAGAAGTTCAAAAAAGTATAACAAACATGGTACTGTAGGTAAGAAGCAATCAGGAGCTGGTTCATTCTCTAATTGGAATGACAGTATGTGCAGTATGTCAGCAGTATGTGCTGACTGTCAACAGCTGAAAATACTTAGTTGGGAGTAGATTGGCAGAGGATAGAAATCTTAAATAACCCACAATATACTAGGACATTAAGCTATGACCAAAATTTTAAAAATTACACAGCCTAAAAAGCTACCCTACCTCCTTTTAGATGATAAGGATCAAATCTGGAAACAGGTGTATTGCCATGCGTTCTACCTGCCAGCCCTGTACCTGAGTAACAAAGTCTAACACATTATCCCATAGGATAGTACTGAAAATCAGAAAGTGAGATGGGAGAGACCAGAATCTGCATTGACAGAGCCTCACAAGGTTCTGAACTACTCTAGAGATCCAAGAAATACTGACTTAGAGAGTCAGTAGGTAGTGCTTCATCTGCACGTGTCTGTACACCCCCTATAGTCTGGTGCTCACAGAGGCCAGAAGGCACCAGATCCCCTGGAACTGAAGTTACAGTTGACTATGGGCAGGCAAGTGGGTCTTCTGCAATGGCTGAGCCATTTTTTCCAGCACCCCACAGCCCAGACACTGTTTGGTTGAGAAAACATCATGTGCAGACAATTATTTCAGTGATCATTTTCATTCTGCTAAATTATTGGATCAAATTGTAATAATCTGAAAATATTAAAGATCAGTTATATGTAAAAATTTTTAACCAGTTCCAAGAATTAAGAGACATTAAGGAAACTCTGGAGAAATTATTGCTACTACCAACATTAAGAAGTTTGGAAATTACTATTAATTACAGAATAATTTGAGACTCAGCTTAATATTTCTCATTCATAAACATCAGTTAACACTCTGAGAAATAATTACCTAGTAATTTAAAATACCCCCAAAAAATGAACTCCAATTACTCAGCCAAAATGCATTTTATACATTTTTTCATGAGATTAGGTAACTTGCAAAACTCATTTACAAAGGCAAAAGAAAATTAAGATGTAACCCAAAGTCAAATACAGCAAAGTTATAGGCATAGCAATTAAACAGTTTTTTGAAAACCCAGAAACATACAAAGTCTTATTTAGCTGGTAGATGAAATATAATCTACATTTCTTCATGTAGGCTAGAATGCATAATAATTATGTAAAAACAAAAAAAAACCCAGTAAGGACAAAAGCATGGAACAACGAATGAATGTGGCTTTTGAAGTTTTGACTCATGCCTTTATGTTCCTTATATGATGTTCAACACAGAAACTAATTTTAATATGTGACTTTGTCTTTCACAACATGAGCCAGAAAACATTTGGTATGATTATCAATGCTAAAGTCTTCATCACTGCCACAACTGCTTATGCGTGACATTTAAGAAAAGGCTGCAGAAATTTTCCTACTGACTGAATTATTTGCTTTATCTTATTTAATGTATATGAGTGTTCTGCTTGCATGTATGTCTGTATGCCTTGTACACTGAAGAGGTCTAAAGGGGACACTGGATCCCTGGGAATAGAGTTATAGGTACTTATGAGGTGCCATGTGGATGCTGGGGCTCAGTCCAGGTCCTTTCTATGAGCCAGTGCTCTTAACCACTGATACATCTCCTTAACACCTAGTAGCTGCTTTTTAAAAAAGAAAGACACAGTTTAAAAAAAAAAAAAAATGAACAAATGAACAAATCTGATTTGGCCTTCTTTAATTGACATGGTTATCTCTCACACTTCTACTTTTCCAACAATAGTTATTTCAAATCATTTAACAATATGTCTGTAGGGATCTTTTTTTCATTGTGCATGTGTATCTCAATACTTGCTACACTGAAAATTTTGATAAACCAGATCTGGAAATAACAGATTATTTCTGTTCTTCAAAATGAAAACAAAATACAATAGAAAACACAGCATTAACTTCACCAAGTAAACAATGAAGAGAAACTTTGAGAGGTAGTCACAATCTAGATATAGTTTTACAGAAACAATAAAGTCAACAGTCCTAGGAGTTTTAAGTGTCTTCAAAGTTTAAAGGCTTAATAAATTAATTCATTTGTTTGTTTATTTATTTGGTTTTTTGAAATAGAATTTCTCTGTATAGTACTGTCTTGTTCTGGAACCTGTTCTGTAGACCAGGCGGGCCTCAAACTCACACAGATCCACCAGTGTATGCCTCCTAGGCATATACTGCCCACCTGTGCCACCACTGGCAACTAAAGCTTTAATATGTAGGAAACCACTCCCACAACAAAATGCCATTATGCTTATGAGACACAGAAACAGTGTTTGATATTTAAACAACAACATAACTTCCAGTTGGATGTTGGTGGCACACGCCTTTAATCCCAGCACTTGGAGGCAGAGGCAAGCAGATCCCTGTGAGTTCCAAGCCAGCCTGGCCTACAGAGCTAGTTGCAGGACAGCCTCCAAAGCAATACAGAGAAACTCTGTCATGAAAAACTAGAAGAACAAAACCATAACTTCCAATTTTTGTGCACATAAAATACTTTCATAATGAAATATTTTGACATATACAAATGAATACATTGTATGAAGTTGAACTAAAAATGTATTTTTAGGAGATGTATATAAAGTGTTAGCTATATCCATTTACCCCCCCCCCAAACACACACACACACAACCTTGCCTACAAATATCTAGCTACAAAGTAAACATAGGGAAACAATAACTTTCTTATCCCAAGATAAATACCCTCTGCTTTTCCTTGATAGAATTATTTCCCTTCCTTCCACTGGTTCTAAAGATTAATCCCAGGGACTAGGCTGGGCAAACATCCACCTAAAAAGGAGCAACAGTGGAACCATGCCCCCAGGGGCCTGGCTTGAAGCAGCCTTCCTGTCTTCAGTATCCTGAGGACTGGAATTACACTTCACAGGATTTTGGTTTTTGAGTTGCATAAGTTTTAGATTTCTTCATGGGGATGGAGGGAATGACATCTTATATACTTGGATGTGTGTGGCATATGCAGTCAGAGACAACTTGCCAGAGCCGGCCCTCCCCTAACACCATGTGGATGCTGGCAGTGCTGGAACTTAAGCCATAAGGCTTTGTTGGTAGCAAGTGCCTTTATCCAAGGAGACATCCTGTCTGATTTAAGATTATATTTTAATATCTTAGAAGTCCTAACAAAATTAGTATACAGAAAACATTTAACCACCAATAGATTCTTTGACAAGCTTTCTCCATTCACCCTAGATGATATAACCCACATATTTTGTATTGACAAAAAAGTATCCCCCATGCAAGGCGGTGGTGGTGCACACCTTTAGTCCCAGCACTTAGGAGGCAGAGGCAGAGGCAGGTGGATCTCTGTGAATTTGAGGCCAACCTGGTCTAGAGAGCTAGTTCCAGGACAGCTTCCAAAGCTGCAGAGAAACCCTGTCATGAAGAAAGAAAAAAAAAAAAAAAATGTTTAATGTATCCCAACCGGTCTTCTAGAACCAGCTGTGAAGCTAAGAATTATAGGAACAAAGTTCAAGAATGAAGTCATATGAGAATTCTGAGTGCTTGTAAGAAAAAAATGCCAAGAAAGCAAAACAAGAAATTGTGACCTCAGTTTCTTCAAAAACATGGTATTCTTCTTAGAATGTGTTTCTGTGCCCCTCCTAGGTGTATAGGTGTAGGAGATAAATTTACTTCAGATTACAACTGGCAATTGTTATGTATTTATATACCTCTACGGAAAAACATGTTTCTGCCACATGTGGCTTGTTCTTGTGACTGTACACTCAACTCAGGTAACCCCTCTTAACCATTGGAATATAAATTGCCTCATGCTCTGAATAAAGCCGGCTACTGTGTGAGACTTTGGTGTACCTCATTTATTGGCTGCAATTTCCAGGTCCCACCACCTCTAGAGAGGCAAACAAATGATGAGTTTTTTATTTTTGGCTACTACCAGCTGACACTGAACTTCAATACTTTTAAAGTTTTAACCACATATCTGATCACATTACTTCACAAAACCTCATTCATTTGAATAACAAGAGTTGCACCTTTTCCATCATTAATAATCTATGTTTTACCTTAATTTAGCTTCCCGTTTTAAGACAATCACAGTGATACTTAGCAATTAATACATAATTTAAACATAAACAACAGGTTACTCTAATATTCAACAAATATTTCTAAATAAACATTTAAGTTATAATTTAGTGTTTGAGAGAGAAGAGCCAAAGCCTTGTCCTTCAATGCTATTGCTAGTAAATGCCAATCACAGCTAAGATAATCCCCCAAAAATACTGACATTAAAAAAAAAAAAAAAAAAAGATATTTCACTGGATGTTTAGTGCTGAACACAATTACAGAAATACCCCCCAAAACAAAGAGTAAAATCTACAAAATAAAGATAATCCAATTTAAAAAAAAAAAAAATCTGTCAAGATGAAAATTGATGTGTTTAATTACATAATAAAAGCAGGAAATTCCAATAAAACAATTTAAAATTGGGTGCTCTTTTATTTTATGAATATTAACTACAATTAGCACATGCATCCTGAATTAAGACTTTAAATGTGATTATTTCAAGACACCAAAAGAAATAAGACTGTAGTATTATAATATTAAAGGTATGTAATGTTACCTTTTGCTGGAAAGAACTGTGATAGCAAATTTGACAACTTCACACTAAACTATAAAAGCTCAAAGTATTTTCTTTACTAAGTTTTTCCTACCAGTTTTAAGTAAATGATATTCAAATCATCTGTTTCATGCGAATTAATGAGAAAAAAACTGAACAAAACAGCTCTGGTACAAACCCCACTAACAACTGGGTAACTACAAGTTCATGGGTGTTCCACTTGACTGCCACTCAGATGTTGACTCTTCTCGGGAAACCCTTGTGAGTACTGGAACAGGGTTTTCTTGATGTAGGAAAGGTTGTGTAGTGTAGACTTTCTTGCGCTAGAGTTGAGCCTGGACACTAGAACAACTCATGAATCAGTTTCACAGCCTTGGACAAAGGCAGCTTCGTATTAACAAAAGGTTAAGCATTTCAGAATCTTAATTCAAGATTGAATCAAATGCACTAGTAAAAATTGCTGGAGGACACTATCAGAAAGACAGTTAAAAATATTGGAGGGAAAAAAAAAAAAAACTCCAAAACTTTAAATTGAAATTAAGATTTCATTCATTCCAAAATTAATGTTACAAGTTACAAGTCCACTCCCCATCACCTTATACTTCTGAAAAATGTAATGAAAATTAGTCTGGCTATTATGTTACAATTTCAAAATCATTATTTTCATGTTAATTAATAAAAATAAAGCTTCTGAATATTCCGAATTTTTAGACAATACTTCCACCCCGCTGCTGTGTATGAAAGGAATAGAAACAGGAAATAACAAAATGAAATACTACTTGGTACAAAAGATTATAGCTTAATCATACTTTATAACCAATTGCTTTTATGTAGGATTTAGATTTGACTGAAGTCATCTTTCCAAGAAATACCTTCCATCAAAACCAGGCAGAAACTATTTACATAAATATCATCTACCCCAGAACATGATACTTTTCAGAGAGGTGTCCTGTAACATACCTGCTATGATCACTGGCTGGCCACTAGATATGTTAAATGTGAATATATATGGAATGAACACCACAATATAGTATCAGTTTCTCCCAAATACTGTGAAAATTCAAAAATGCTATTTACTAGAAGAATCAAATCAGATGTTGCTGGCCCTACCAAATTGGATGGGGGGGCAGCATTTGAACAGTATTCCTTGAAAAGAACAGTACTAGTATCAGATGTTGTTTACTGGATAGAATAAACAAAAAGTAAGTATTTCCAACACAGCAGAATCATGCTACCTTTTAAAATGCTTCTAGAAAACAAGAAGAAATGCTTATATGGCTAACTGCCTGTTCAGTAAAAGATCAAACCAGAGTTCTGCTGCCATTCTAACAACACTGTCTGGTTTAATATTAACTCTGAAAGTGGTAATTGGGGGAAATGTAGATGCTGATCCTAAATAAGCAAGAGAGGTTTGCCTTCATTTTCATAATTATTTTATAAGCAAGAGATTTACCTTCAAACATTTTTTTTAAGATTCAAAAGATTTATTTGGAAAAATCAGCACAGAACAAAGATATCCTTAATAACCTTTCTCAGAATATATGAATATTCAAAGCTATATGAAATGTAAGGAACAAGTCTAATTTTACACAGTATGTATACAATCTGAACCCCCATGCCTCCCACCCACAAATACACTACACTATTTATTCCCATTGACATCAACTTTCACTAATGGTCTGACTTCAGGGTTACTGGAACAAACAGAAAAGCAAAACTATTTGCACTTTTAAATAGGTAGGATTAGCTAAAGCAACCATAGCAAGATTTATTAGATCAATAGGGAATACCACTTAGAACATTTTTAAATTAGGCAAAATCATTTCTTTATTGAGATTAAGTAACTACATAGATTTAATAATAATGTGGCATAGTTATCCTTAGCTAAGATCACAACACATTTCAACATTCACAATGATAGGCATTTTTTATCACTAATTTAACCTACAAAGCTTATGAATAAAGAAAATACAAAAAAAAAAAAACCAAAAACAAAAAAGTTCAAGTTTTACAAAAGAAAAACTTCAGTCTACGTACATTAACAATAAAACCTCTTCCCCCCACCCCCCCCAAGTAACAGACAAAAGTTGTAAAGGCATACCATTGAAATCATTTTTCTAAATAGTCAGGAATGAAAGAATATTTAGTATCTCCGACGCTTGTTAGGGCCTTCAAAGTTGCCCCCTTGACTTCCTCTACCAAAGCCTCCAGGACCTCCACTCACAGGACCTACACCACTCATTGGTGCCTGTGGGGTTTCAGAACCTGTTCTATTTCCCATAGGAGAACCCATTTGGGATGGAGGTCCTTGAGGAAACCTATCATTGTGCTATAATGACATATAGTAAAGTCCATTTGGAACACGCCAAAATATAAGTGACAAGAAAAATTGGCAAAATCCCAAGTGGTGGTGTCAGGAAGTTCAGCAGAAAGTCCAGCAGAGTCAGGATCAAACATAGAAGGAAGAAAGGAGCAATTTAATTAGTTCCTGTTTTTTTTTTTAATAAATAAATAATAATATTAAACAAGCATCTGAAGATTTACAAATTGCTAATGCCATACTCCATTGGTGACAAGAACTGATTCTGACACAAGCAAATGCCTCCTTATGCCTAGTGAGTGCTCTGATCACTTTTTTAAAAGTTTATACTACATTTTGCTTTGAGATAGAGTCTCTGTTTATAGCCCAAGCTGGCCTCTATCTCATAGTTCTTCTGCCTCTACGATTACCTCCTCGTAGGCGCTAGGACTACAATATAAGCATGTGCCATCAGGCCTGGCAAGAAAGATACTTTTTAAAAAAAAAAGACATGTAAACCTGAGGAGCAGGATCATACTGCTTTTAAAAGTAAACATTCTATAAACTCAAGTGTCAATGCTTTTAAGATACAAAGCATTAACATAAACAACACAAAAAAAAAACTGGGATAATATGGAGACATATGAAGTGCTTGCCTCTAAAGACTAGTTAGTATTAAGAAAACAAGATTAAATGTCAAGAACTGTTTTAATAACATGAAAAATTAAGTCTATTAAACATCATCTATTCTGTGAAACTTAACAATAGTTAATCTCAAGTGATGAACAGAATTTTAAGTGTAAGTGTAAGAAAACAAAACCACAAAGATGACATTTAAATTTACAATTTTAAGAAAATATGTAGGAATATAGGTCAGGTATGCCTATGTTACTGCTAACAGTTACATGTGAAGGAAACTTAAAGGGGTCACACTGTAAAAATGCAACCTCTCCTAAAGAACCAAATGCATCAGACTACTTTATATGCCACCTGTCTGTCCCAGATACTATGACCCTGCTTTTTTACCTCCCTGTACAATACAATTTAAAATGATGAAGAAAACCAGGGTATGCTTCAGTTCTGCAATACACAATGTATTCCTTTTACTCTTTCTGATCACCATAGATGTAAAAATGGTGGCATGTCTAGAGTAACTGCTAGTGCACTTTCCATCTTAACCATCAATGGAACTCTAATCTTTGGTGTAGTAATCCCAAAACCAAACACCCTTTTTGAAATCTAGTCACCAATTTCATTTTTCAAAACAACTATCAATAAGCATTACAGGAGAAAATGTGTTCCTAGTAGAAAGCCTCAGAAATGCATTTGTAAGAGGCACCTGTCCTACTAACTAGTATGCAAAGATGACAGAAATTACAACTGAGAAAAATCAATTTTCATGGTTTACTAATACAAAGGTATCTTCACACTCTTGAATCAAAGTTAAAAAGAAAAAAACAACTCTGTATTTTAAATTTAATAATAAAATTCATACTCCTATGGCAAGAAGATAACAGTGTAACTTTAGAATGTTTTTGAAAAAATAAAATCTTAGTGCTATTTTCCAGTGAAATGATTTGAAATAAATAACTGCAACATATGTTCATCACAACTTAAACCTAGATTTCCATACACAGCAGAGTTTTGTTTCCAAAGGTAAATAGTCCACACAGAAAAAACACAATCATTAACACTTAGCATTATATTCACACATTAAAAAATATAAATTAAAAGTATTGAGGAATGACTATAGTGGCACTTGTATTTGCTCTATATTGAGGTAGCAGAGTATGGAGTGATAGCAATACTAACATAGCATCTGGCCACTTAAAAATTCTCTCAAATAAATTAAAACTTAACAAAATTGTTTTCTCTTTGCTGGCTGTACATCTGAAGGCCAAAAATTATGATACTCAGTTATATAAAGTGTGAAGTTACCTTTGAGGCAGAAAAATGTTTGGTCATGAAATATAATCAAAGTAATTTTAGTAATACGTTACCACTGCGCCATTATCTGGTATCATTGGAGTTCCCATATTTGCAGCTCCTTCTGGTCCCATGGCAGGACCAGGGCCCATTGGTGGGCCAGGTATAGTTCCTCTGTTGTTCATATTCATACCCATCATTGGAGGAGGCCCTTGGGTACCAGCAGGTGCTGGGCTAAATGCATCTATGCAAAACAATCTACACTTAGAGCTGTCCTATCTTAGTTTAGTGAACATTAAAAATTTTACAACTCATACAAATCTATACACAAAACTATCATCAAAATTATTTTCCTTTCTTGAGAATTGAACACTACACCATCAACAAGACAGCATCATGTACACAGTAAAATTCTCATTATTAAAACAAATCTGTAAGAAATAAATAAGGCACTGTCAATTTTTAGAGCAATTGATACTAAGATATTCAAAGTTGCAAAAATCAGAAATATTAAGTGTAGTTTATATTTAAAGAAAATGGCCTTTAGTAATTTTACATTCTACCAGCTTTAATAAATAGTAAAGGATTGGAACTCAAAAAACACACTTGTTTTCCTTTAAAAAAAAAAAAAAAAATCACAGCTAAAATTACTAGCAAATAAAAATAAATCCAAGGTACACAAAGATAGATGTAAACTAATCCCTTGGCTTTTATATAATTAATAAATATTTTCAAAACTTATCAAAGAATGTTTAATACTAAAAGATATAATCTAAACAAGAAAAAAATTATAAAAAGATGAAACCATGTTTTAAAACACAGTTACATCCAAACAGATAAAATGACTATGTGGTACATCCAACAAGTGAAATTCTGAGAAGGGAAGTAATCAGACTTCTAGTTTGGTCATCAAGAGATCCACCTGTCATAATACAATATTGTCAGAACTGTATTCTAACATGTATGGTAGTCTCAAAATATTTTAAGGAATTATTTTTTTTTAAGTGTATACACTTATTTATCATAAAAATCAAAAACAAAAAAAAATGCCAATACAGAGATTTATCCTACTATTTTGTTATATGGGCCAATTTTCAGATACTCAAGAGTTGAGTTTCTTAAGTATACAGTAAGTCCATGCACAATACCTAATGTAGCTGAACACTCTACAGTGTCAAAACTAAGGAGCAAGAGAAAGAAAGAAGTCACACGCCTTACAAATCCATGGCATCACATGCTATTGCTCTTTGAACTGTAATTCAAGGAACAAGCAATTTCAAAGGAAAGAATTTCCTTAATCCCAACATACTCTAATTAATCAACACTTTAAGCTCACAATTTCTCCATTCTCAATATGGTTATAAATGAATATACAGCAAGAATGAAAGCCCTGTAAGTTCAACTTTTCCTGAAAAGAACAGATTCAAGATATTTGATTTCCCCTCATTTTTTTAAAAGGAGGGTAGATGAGTGACAAGTTTTGTTTGTAACCTAAGAGGCTTGCTGTCACATGCTCCTGCCTCAGTCTCTTTGGTGCCAGAACTGTAGGTGTGAATCCCTACGGCCAGCTCTCTTTTCTTTATTAGTATATAAATGCTTACCTTAATTTGAGAGTTTAGACAGTTAAGACAAATTGGAATATGTAAAAAATAATACTCCCAGTTATCAGTGATATAGAATCTTATTTTCAGTCCTTGTATCTCCCATACAAATCTAAGAAATGCTGGCATTATCTGGTATGTCCACTTATACTACATCAAAAATGATGCTGCCACACTATCAATAACAATAGGATCTGTGTGCTTGCAAATACAGAGCCTTGAGCACAACAACTGAGCTATAACCCTAGCCATTTACAAAACCTGACATGCAAAGAGCATTTTAACAAATCAACAATTCAACAAAATAAGAACTGCAATAAGCCATCAAGTCAAACACTGGACCAGACTCTCCAGAAGTAACTGCTAAAAGGCATATTATGGTTTTCTAATAAATGTTGTAAAACTGTAAATTTCTCCTTAATTAAGGAATACAAAAGCATATTCTTCTCATAAAGGTATTAATCTAGGAAAAGGATATTTTCAGATGTCTCAGCACTATCAGAAATGCTTACACTTTATAGTTCAAAGTTTGTATCTGAGGTTAATTCAAACTGCCTTTGAAATTGTACTTAATAATCTTCCTCTTACTGTCTTGAAAAATCTATTACCTTATGTACTACCCATAAGATATTATGAAAAAAATTACTGAGCCACATCACCATCATATACAAAGGTTCAACTTAGAAATGTTATACTAACTATTCTATGTGTCCATGTACTAACTACATAGTTAAGTCCATGGGGCAAGGGCCATGTTTCTCGCTTCCTTTGCATACCACAAATACTAAGTCACATGTTGGTGGGCAAGAAAAAGTGACCAAAAGGATAGTAATGAACTATTCTAGATTATCTGACTAAAAGACCTGGAATTACAAGTATTTTTTCATGGCTAACCACAGAAAATATGATACATTCCTCATAAGTTTATCTAATACACTACATATTTAAGATTAGTCAGCTATACATTATCTGTTCTAATAATATAACTGTTCAAGCAACATGTAAATATGAACTATACAAGTTTTAATTTCATGACAAGTTTCTGTGGGACAATATAAGTGAATATATAAAAGGTAATTAATTCATTGGCCAAAGATTGAAGTATGCCACTTCAAATTTTAAATTTATTAATAAGAACCATGAAATCCATACATCTTTCCCTCATCTTATTTATTTGATGTTATTTTTAATATTTTTAATATAACTACTTTCTTAAAAATTTCAACTCCTCTAAAGACATGTAAGACACCTCATTGGCTCAACAAGCTATAGAAGACTAAAGAAATACTTCCATGTAAATACTGTAGCCAAGGAAAACATTTAAAATATTTTATAAATAAAAAGTCTCAATCTCAAACAAAAACATAACAAACTAAAAATAGAAACTCTAAAATATTCTACATTCAATTAAAAATAAAATTCAGAAACTGCCGGAGTTAAAATAAAACTTGATTTGTGCAATAATAGCATTGTGTATCTCCCAATGATTAGACTTTGCTTGTATCAAAAACAAAGTTTAGAGGCTTCTTTCACTGAAGCCATCAAACCATCTTTCAGCTGTAAAATATTCCTAGGATACTTTTTACTCCGTTTATTTAATAAAGAGGTATCACCTTCATAATTGATTTCATATTTCAGTTTCTCGGCATACAAATACCACAAACAGGACAGTCCCCAAAATAATCACAGATACGTTAAGTTACATAAGGCTTTTGCTTCAAATCCCTACCTCCCATGTTTATTGCTCCACGGGGACCCATATCACCCATTCTCATTTCCTGTTCTCTCTGTAAGTAAACATAGTTGTCAGAGTCAACCTATCCATCTTATGACTTGACATTTCCCATCTAAAATCAAACAGAAAAGAGTGAGTTGGGATATCACTTTCCATTAACGTTCTGAAAATATCCATTATTTACTTAACAAGACTACTAGAAGAGAGGAAACAAAGGAAAAATTAAACAACAAAAAAACAAAAACAAAAACAAAAACCCTTCAAGCATCCAAGGCAATAACTACTTAGAATATCCAGTTGATGCAGGAAGAACAGATTAAAAATGAACCAGACAACATAAACTCTAACAGCTCTTTAATGCTGTTACTCCAAAGAAACTTGCCTAGACCTTTCATCAAAGAAAAACCTAGCAGTAATAAGGCCAATTATAATTAATTTCCAGGTTACTGAAGTCTTAAGGTTATAGGCAGTTTTCATTACATAAAACTCACAAATGATTCTTGCATTTTTATTTAACTAACCAGGTATTATTCCACCTCTGGTTTACAGACACACCTAAGTCAGTCTGCACAAGCAGTTATGAAAAGTTTTATGTAATATTGTTTTCCTTTAAATAAAGCAGTCATTTTATTTAAAACATGAATAAATTGTTTCTCATTTGCCAAGTTCTGAAATGATGCACTGTAGAAGTTAATTATAACCCAAGACGCAGGTCATATAAATTAGTAACTTTTGAAGTTTCATTACAGTAGCTACTTCATAAGAATTGTTTACTGCCAGTTACTTCAAAATTAAGCCGGTGAAATTACTCACTAACAATGACATTGCAACACCACTTGAACCAAAGTACTAAGTGTTGAAAGCATGAAAAGTACTCTGAGACAAAAGTATCAATGAATATTTCAAAAAGTAAAAGTAATTGCTTTTTAACCTATATGTTTAATGATAACACTGGAGAAAACAGCACACAAAACCAAGGACCTAAAACGCTACAATAAAAGAATAAATGGCATTAATAAGAGACCTCTTTAAAAGATATCCCAGAGTGATTGGGTGTAGGACTTAACAGCAAAACACCTCTCTACCAAACAGAGAGTCCATGTTTGGATGGACAGGTATTAGGAGGGGAAGGTAGTACCCACTATTTTAATAAACATTAATAAAATAATGTGAAATAAACAAAGCTATAATACAGCCAATAGAAATGTTTTGTCACATTTCCTACAAAATGTAGATACCACACCTTAAAAAAGCTAATTTTCAATGTCCTCAGAAGCATGTTTTTCTTCTTCTTCTCATAAAACTTGTTTATTAATAGAGACTATAATTAACATAGGGAAAGTGTTAGACTGAAGCTGAACATGAACATGCCTTTCATTCCAGGACTCCCACGAGGCAGAGGCTATCTCTGTGAGGTGCAGCAAGCCAGGTCTATATAAGATTCTGTCTCAAAAATGAAAAAAGGAAGATCGAAAACTCGAAATGATGACCAATTAAGTGTCATATAGAAAAACACTCTAAACAGATTAAGTATTTATTAGGTCTCCATCTCATGACTTCAGGCTACTGTTATTTTCCAAATCTCTGTCATATACTTCTACTAAAATTTAAAGAAGCAAAGATTACAGCATAGTGATTTTAAAACCTGAAAGTGAGACTCAGAGTGCTGTCTATCCACACCACCTTAAAGAATTCACAACTGTGTGCCAACCCGAAAGTCAAGAGACCCTTCCCTTACAAAAATGTTCTTTTACTAATGATGAAGATCAAACTCAGGGCCTCACAGGATAGGCAAGATCTGAACAACAGACTCAGGCATACATAGCTTTTTAACATACTTTAAAAGTCAAAAAGGTAACTTAAAAAAAAAAAAAGATATTAGTGATGCTTTATGACTGTACCATAAGAACTCATAATAGTGTAAATTGAAAAAACTATAATCCCACATCACAACAGGCTTTTAAAAGAGACTAGAAAAATGGCCCATTGTTAAGAGCAATTGCTGCCCTTCTAATAACCTAAGTTCAGTTTCCAGCACCCAAATCTGGCAGCTCATTAGTATCTCTAACTTCAGCATCTCTTCTGGTCCCCAAAGTAGCTGTATAATGGCATACATATACATAACATAGATACACATAAATTTAAAAAGAAACTGGGAGGCGGCGGGGCATGACTTTAATTCTAGCAATTAGGAGGCAGAGGTAGGCAGATCTCTGTGAGTTCAAGGCCAGCCTGATCGACATAGCATATTCTAGGACAGGCTCCAAAGCACAGAGAAACCCTGTCTTGGCCCCGGGGGTGGGTGTGGGGAGTGTGGGGGGTGTGGACTTTAACATAAAGTCTAGAGACAGCTCAACAATTAAAGAGCACTTAATGTTCTTGCAGAAGGTCTCGTTTCTGCACACAAATGAGTGGTTTACAAATGCTAGTAAATTTAATTTTAGGGAAACCAAAACCCTCTTCTAGTCCCTGCAGACACCTACACACGTGTGGTCCACATTAAGTCACATACACACATGCTCTCATATATACTTACAAGAGCTTTCCATACAATGAAACTACAATGAAAACACAAGTTTTAAAATAAGAGATTCAGTCCTATCAGGTAAAACTACTTACCTTTTATGTGTGTGCAAAATTCAAATGGCACAAGGAGACCCAAGGTCAATGCTTTGGGTGCTTCCTCAATCCCTTTCCATCTGTTTTATTTTGGGGTGGGGGAAAAAGAGTTTCACTGTGTTGACCTGATTGTCCTTGAATTTGGTATGTAGAATAGGCTGGCCTCAAACTCACAAAAATGTAACCACCTTTATCTCATGGGTGCTGGGACTGAGCATCATACACAGCCTTCCACCATTCTTTTTTTTTTTTAACCTGGGCTGGCCTGGAACTTGCTATGCAAGCTTGGCTGGTCTCAAACTCACAGGGAGAAGACTGCCTCTGCTTCATGAGTTCCTGGGATTAAACACACACACAACAGTTCCAGGCCCAGCTTTTTGAGACAGACTCTCTCACTGAACCTCAAATTCATCCAGTGAAAGAGGCTGGAGTTGCAGAGACTGGGCCCCAATGCTCATCCCCCACACAGGCGCCAAGTTTGGAGTTACAGGTTCACATAACCATGTCTGACTGCAATACCTGGCTTTGTAGATGGGTTCTGTGGTCTTATTCTTGGATGACAGACACTTTACCAACTGTACTACCACCCAGCCTATTTCTACAGCCATCCCACTATAGCAGAAGATAAAACTGAGATAAAAAGATAGTAAATAATTTGCTCAAGGCAATACGAAGAGAAAATGACTGAGTTGTCATTTTAAAAAAAAAAATTCTGCTAATAGAATTCTTAAAATTTTGCCATTATAAGATCCCATTTTCAACAATCCCAACAGTTAAAAACAAAAACAAAAAACATAACTAAAGTTAACTTCACTGCAAGACTATAGCTTTCAAATAAAAGAATTATAAATTAACAAATGACAAGAAGCAAAGTACAACTGTTTTCCAGAACTAAGTACATAAATAAAGAACATTCCAGGGTAGCAGCTTATGTAGTACTACTTAAGAAAGTACACAAAGAAAATTTCTCTTTTAGTAAACACTGAAAGTTCTAATACTAAAATGTAATACTGAGATCTTATCAAGCATTTTCACAATGTAAACATTCAAGACATCCGAACAGGGCAAAAACTGTGTTTATAAGAAAATCTTGGTGACTTAACACATATCAGGGGACCTGAATCCACCATGTACTATTAACTACTATATTGATGACATACATTTAACTTAAAGTAGGATTATGAATATCTGAATGAAGCAGCAAAAATCAACTAATTTTATTACACCAATCATCAGCTACATGCATTTTATTACCCTGAACGACTAAACAGGACACATATAGATAGCACTGCTGCTATCTATATAGCAGGGTGGTTATTTCAAAAACAGTTCCTATGTGATTGGGTCATTTAATAAACAAACCACTTTCAACACAACAGTAACACTTTTACCTATGACTTCATCATCTGACTGCTGACATAATATTGGGAAATACAGTTTCTGTTTAAAAGAGAGTAACAATTAGATGATTTGCTTAAAAGGGCAATAACGATGTGTTAAATTTTTCATGATGATGCTCACCCCTCCAAGTTCAAAGCAGACCAAGAGGATTTAGAGGAAAAGCATTTCTAAGATATGACCATTCAAGTATTATATATGTAAGAATTTTCTTAAAATTTCTTTTTTTTTGGGGGGGGGGTAATATAAAGTCTCACTGTGTAACTCTGGCTGGCTGGGAACTTGATATGTAGACAAGGATGGCCACAACTCAAGGATCCACCTTCCTCTGCCTCCCAAGTTCTAGGATAAAGGTGTACACAACCACATTTGGCTTCAAGGTCAGTTTCACAATTCATGAAATAAATACAAAAGCAAGCATGAGAAGATAATTATATGATATGGCAGAATATTGATCATATTTGCAAACTTACCATTTACTCTACACTTCAAGAAACTACTAAACATTAAGGACATAGAATGTAAATACTACATTCCGTACATAGACATTAAGATTTTTTAAATTGACTTTATAATATTTCTATTTGTGTGTATCATGTGTGGGCATGCCCACAGCAGCAAGAAAAGGGTGTTATGGGTGGTTGTGGGCTACCCGCTAAGGGTGCTAGGATTCAAGCATGGGCCTCTATTAAGAGCAGCAACTACAATTAGCACTGAACTCAACCTCTACAACCTTGACAGCTTTTACAAACTGGCTGTAATTTGTAAAATGGCAAATATTAATAAAACTAAAAGGTTCTTTCAGGTCTTCACTGAATTTTAATAGTATAAAGGGATCTAGATGTCAGAAAAAGTGATACTGATTGCAGTGTTGTACGTCTTTTTGTTTGTTTTGAAATAAGGTCTTATTTAGAAGAGCTAGACTGGACCTTGCTAAGTAGCTGAGGCTGGCCTTGAATTCCAGACCATCATGCCTTCAATTCTCAAGTGATAGAATACAGGCATATTATGCCACTAATGTCGCTTAAAAAAGAATTCTTTGGGGGTAGTTATATATCTATTACTGTTTTATGTACCTAGATGTATTCTGCCTACATATATACACCACTTGCTTGCCTGGTAACCACAGAGAGCAGAAGAGAGTATAAGATCATATTAAACTTAAGTTACAATTTTGAACCACCATGTGGGTGCTGAGAACTCCTGATCCTCTCCAGGAGCTGCCAATGCTCTTCACTTCTCAGCCATCTCTCAAGCCCCTATGTTATCTTTTATCATATGTGTATCACGAGTGCATATACTTCATGTGTGAGAATGCCAGAGGAGGCCAGAAGCACCACATCCCCTAGAGCTGGAGTTACTTATGGGTGGTTCTGAGGAACCTGACATGAGTACCAGGAATTGAACACAGGTCCTT
This sequence comes from Cricetiscus sungorus, assembly GCA_030556225.1. NCBI lineage: Eukaryota > Metazoa > Chordata > Mammalia > Rodentia > Cricetidae > Cricetiscus > Cricetiscus sungorus. The sequence goes on from JANBXA010000741.1 coordinate 3,385,755, forward strand.
TGGAAGAGCAATTCACACTCTTAAATAAAGTAGTTGAGGCCAGCCTGGTTTACAGAGTGAGTTTGAGGACAGCCAAGGCTGTTTGTTACACAGAGAAACCCTGTTTTAAAACCCCAAAAATAAATAAGCAAATAAAATGTGGGGGGGGGGGAGTCTACAACAACATACATTAATCTATTCTCAAAGCATGGTAAATACGCCACTACTGGCATCAGATAATACTTTTCCTAAGATATTCCAGTTGTATGATTTTAAATATATGTGTTTTGTTTCACATAAACAAATGGTGTTGTTGTTAATGGTTTTTACAATTATTCAAACATATCAATAAATACTTCTAAAGCCAAATTTATTAAAACACTGATCACATCTATCATTTCTTTTCTCTAGTAAGGAAATTTGTGTATCCAGTGAAATTTACATGAAACACAATAAATAAATATTGTCAGCAAGCAAAAATGTTAGTTAACACTTCCTAGGTGCAAAGAATAGCACAAAAACTATCATCATAAAAACTATTAACCAGGTAAGAATAGGAAAAGTTTTACAGAGACTGGTTGCTCCTGAGCTAAACACAGAAGAAAAAACTTGTCAGGTCAACCTCCCCTGACCCAGATAGGCCTCACATAAAAGCAAGCAAGCAAGCTTCCAGCATCAGTCTCACAAGTGCTCAAGCCTTGACACCCTAGCTAATTTAACACTTTTATTCAGATAATTGAAAACGACATCTAAATATATAATTCACAATTAGAGGAGTAAGTATCTGATGAAATGTAAACTCCTGGTATATAACCTAGACTTTCTGCCTCCAATTTAAATACATACACTCTAAAATATGTATGTACACTCCAGGTAATAGTTCTCAGTTTTATCATCACTAAGTAAAATTTGTATCACATCATTATAGAACCAAAAACTTAAAAGAAATAGGCTAGAAAGATGACTTAGTGGTTAAAAGCATTGGCTGCTCCTGCCAAGGACACAAGTTTAATTCCCAGGACCCACATGGTGGCTTCAAAGCATCCATAATTCCAGTTCCAGTGAATCCAATGACTTCTTCTGGCCTCCCCAGGCACCAGGCACACCAGACATACATAAGTGCAAAACATACACATAAAATAAAAATAGAAGAAAAAGAAGAGGAAAAGGAGGAAAAAAAAGTATTCAAACAACAAAAGAGAGAAAAGAGAAAGACAAAGGAAAGGAAGTATTCAAATAGTCAAAGTTCGATAATCAGTGACACTACTAAATGCTAGTATAGATAAGAACAAGAAGAATCGTTGGTCATTATTGGTGGCAATGCAAAAAATAGCAAACACTGTGAAAAAAGGTCTGGTGGTAACATAACTCTTTACTCTTACCACATGGTCCAAATCACCTCCTTGAATTTACCGAAGGGCAATGAACACTGCCCAAACAAAAACTACCCATGAATGTTAATAGCAGTTAAAACTTGGAATCAATAAAGATTTCTTCAAATAAATTATGTTAAATCGAGAAAAACAATTATTTTTCAACACTAAAAAAAATTTAAATCATAAATGTAAAATGCCAATGTAAAAGAGACTCCATTACTCTAAATATGACATTCTAGGAACAAAAAAACAAAAGCACACTAAAAAGAACGGGGATTATAAAGATAAGAAGGGAAGACTAAAAGTAAGCAGAAGGTTAAGGGTATGTGGGAGCGTGAAAATAATCTGCCCAATACCAGGAAAGTAAAGTCGTCATACACTTGCCATACCTCATAACATAACAAACAGAATGGACAATAATCTACCAGCTCAATGTATTATGATAGTACAGGATACAGTAGATGAGGCATGAGGGAAACCTTCATGCCTTCTCATCAGTGTTGTGAGGAACTTAAAACTACTTTAGAGCCTACAAAATAAAGCAAGGAGGGAAAATGAGAGACAGAAGAGCAAAAGGTAGATAGGACACCTAACCTCCCAAAAAAACATACTTAATAATCAATTTTTAAATTTATGCTATGTCATGAAAAACAATTGCTCATTGCCCAATCAGAAATCGAAGTAATAACAAACATGGAGAAAGCCTTAAAATGCAGCAAAATCAATAGCTGCTTTTTTTTTTTTTTTTTTTAAGATTACTTTCTAGACAGGGTTTCTCTGTGTAGCTTTTATAGACCAGGCTGGCCTCGGATTCCAAGGTCTGCCTGCCACTGCCTCCCAAGTGCTGGGATTAAAGGCGTGAGCCACCACTACCTGGCTAATAGCTGCTTTTTAATACATGGTATTTTTCTGAGAGTGAATCACACATAAATGTATATAATCCGGGTTATCAGCAAACAAAAGGGAATACACATTATAGATAAATTAGTATTTAAACACACTGAGTTGAGAATATTTTTAATGCACAAACCTGAGGAAGTGCATTCATGATTATAACTTTCAATTGTCATATCAAATTCTCTGAAAAGAAATTCTGGTTTTGTTTTGATCTCCCTCTCTCAGCCTAAATCCTGGGATTACAGACCTGGGCCACTGAAAAGATGCTTCCAGCTGCTAGAATATATCAGCAATACTTAATATTTTTTCAAAATTGGTTTGGTTTAGTTTTGTTTATTAAACCAAAACAAACTACTAAGGATACCAGCAATAACATCAGCTAGCTCTTAACAGACCCACCTGCCTCTACTTCCCTAGTGGATTAAAGGTGTGTGCCATCCACCATCAAGCCCAGTATGTTTTCTTAAAAACATTATGCACCTATTGTGATTGGTCAGGTCAAGTTATAAAGGATGAACGAAAGAACAGAATATAAACTGTACAAGAGACAATCTGAAATTGGTCCTGTGAAAATAAGAAAGCAATGGAAGAATGCATTACACTGTCCAATGTTATTAAGTATTATATATATGTGTCATGCAGGAGAAAAACTTTATCTGGTAGTCTGCTGTTTAAATGATACCAATAGTTTTGTATAAAGCACAGATACGTTGACAAATATATTTTTCTAAGTAGGTAAAGTGTATATATAATTTTTAGATTTTAAGTACTAAATAAAAATCATATCAAATTTGAAATTATATCAGAAGCTATTAAAATCATATCAATGTTGATGATGCATAAAATGTAAAATATAGCAAAAGAAGTCAACTTACATAAAATATGGTTATCTTTACAACCAAAAAACAAAATTTAAAATACAGAAGACATGGGACAAAAAGCAAACTTTTCAAAGTCTTTGAAAACACAATTATAGTTATCAACCATCTCACTTAAGCACATCACCAGTAGAGTTTGTTTACAAACCACAGTTTACAGTGCTAGCGGTTAATATTAAAATGTTCATTTATCTAGTTTAATTTAGAATTCTTGACATTTCGGTGATACTACATAGCTTCATGCTCTCTAAATATTAAAGATTTTAAAAATATAATCACCAAGTAAAATAATTGCTGCAAAATAGCTCTAAAATCAGAGAGCAGAAGAAGCTAAATATGTCTTCCTTAAATATGTTAACAATTCAAACTACTTATTAAACCAGAGTGTTAATTACTCTATAGACATTAACAGTATCTCCAAAGTACATTTACCTCAACTACTTCTATTCTCCAATGCTGATTTTCTTCTCCACTTACTCTAAAAGTAAATATTTGTTAAAACAGATTTTATCATTCCAAATGAAAAATTTTAAACTTACCATTTCAAATGAAAGACATATAGTACACCTACAACACAGCAGAATAATAAACCAAATTTATCAATGAAATTTAAGTAAACACTGAAAATAAACTCTCCTCAGTAACAAACACTTCCCAGTAGAAAATGTTTCTTTAAACCTTTAAGAATATTATAGCTGTACCTCTTAAAAAGTCCTCCCCTGTATACTCTGTACCAAAATTCCTATAGCACAGAAAATAATGTGGAATGTTCCCCCTAAATGGAAAATTCTTCCTGTAATGGAAACCAGTCTTCATTTAAAGTGCATAGAATCCTCACATTAAAAACATAAGTATGAGCTAGGCGGTGGTGGCACACGCCTATAATCCCAGCACTCAGGAGGCAGAGACAGGCTGATCTTTGTGAACTGGAGACCAGCCTGGTCTACAGAGTGAGTTCCAGGACTGGCTCCAAAGCTACAGAAAAACCCTGTCATGAATAACAAACAAAAAAGATATGTATGCTGAAAATCAAACACACACATGATGACAACATTTACAAAATTATTCATTATGTGGTTCCATTATGAAAATCTGTAATGGTGTCCAGTAGTTTTATCTCAGTGCTATCCTGTGTTTTTCTAACAACCTACCAAGAAACTTAATCTAAGATACAATATACCAAGGCACAGTGACTCAATGTACAGCTAAAACTATGGCTGCAGATTATCTACCTACTCACTTATCTATTAATCTACAATATCTCCTTCAGAGTGGTATCAAACTTGTGATCTTCTTGCCTTATCCTAAAATTACTAGGATTACAAACTTGAGCCCCTATGGCCTACACTGGCATATTGGGGATGGGAAAAATACACACACACACACACAAAATCGAACTATAATATTACAAATACACAAACTCTGACCTCTAAATACACAGCACACCATACACCATTAAGTTTTAAAATTAGAATGTAATTTGTAGGCACTAAAAACCACACAAAAATGAAAAGGATTACAGCTGGGATGAAGAGTCAGAGGTAACATACAAACTATATTCATACAGAATCTATACTATAGACAATCTCCAGGAATGGGGGGGGGGAGGGGAGAGAGAGAGAGAGAGAGAGAGAGAGAGAGAGAGAGAGAGAATATATGAGAATGTCTATTATGACCTCCTCTGAAACACCAAGTTGTCCCTTAATAGAGGGATATTCTAATAACTTTCTTTAAATATGTTCATAAAAAATTCTTTGTAATTTTTACATCTTTTTTTATTTTATGTGAACTGGTATTTTGCTTGCTTGTATGTCTGTGTGAGGATATCAGATCGTGGAGTTACAGAGAGTTATTGGCTGCCATGTGGGTGCTGGAAATTGAACTCAGGTCCTCTGGAAGAGCAGTCAGTGATCTTAACCACTGAGCCATCTCTCCAGGCCCCAGAAAAAAACTATATGAATCACAGAGCAAAGAAACCTGTGTTTATTAGGCTGACCATGTGATTCTTCTAAAAAAGCCAATTTTATGTCTTCTATTTTTAAAAGTAATTTATTAACTAGGCATGATGGCACATGCATTTAACCCTAACATTTGGGAAGAAGAAGCAGGCAGGTCTCTAAGTTTGAGGACAGCCAGGACTTACATTGAAAGGCTCCCCCCCAATCTCGTTCGTTCTTGTTCTCTCTCTCTCTCTCTCTCTCTCTCTCTCTCTCTCTCTCTCTCTCTCTCTCTAAAATGCAACGTAGAACACTATATTTATTTGTATGGAAACTTGTAAGTAATTAGCTACTATTACAGTATTTAATTATTTTTATTTTAGTACAATTAAAGAATTAAGTATTTAAATAAAAATGACCAACATTTTTTTTTATTAGATGTTTTTCCTACATCTATGTCTGTGTACCCATATATGCTGTGCCCTTGGAGGCCAGAAGAGAGCACTGGATGCCCTGGGATGGAGTTAAAGCAGTCAGTGAGTCTGTCATATGGTGCTAGGAACTGAGTCTGACCTGGCAGAACAGCCAGTGCTCTTAACAGCTGAGCCATCTCTCCAGCCCCTTGACCACTACTTTCAATTGAAATATATCTCATCATCAAAATCCTAAAGAACATTCCCAATAACATGAGTAAATATCAAGAGTCTTAATAAGTGTATTGGGGTTTAGTCAGAAGTCTATTTCAATTATGTTCCCCAAGCTACAGATGGCATTCAAATTAACAACCCAGACTCCCTGTCCTTCTGTAGAGTACCCAATAAAAAAAAAATTTCCTAAAAACAGTGTACACTCTTACTAATGTTTACAACTCTGTAGCTTACAGAAAGAACCACTTAAGTAAGTAAAAGTGTAATAACCCAACTTGGTTACAAATAAATATTACATTTAAGACCATTACAATATCACTATTTCATTTGTTTTAGATTTTTACCAACACGGTCAAGTCTGTTGACTAGATGACTGGCGAGTCATATCCAAGTCCAACCAAACCATTCCTCCAGTGCAACCCCTTCAACTATTCCCACAGAATGAAATGCCATGGAAACTCTACTTGTAAAATGTGTTCTCTGAATGGTCAGCTGTTTGACTCCTCTCCACTTCTCTGAAAAAAGAAAACCTTCTATTGCAAGCCAATCAATTACTCATTAAGTAATTTAGAAGGAAAGAAGAGTAAGCTGGGTGGAAAATACAAAAATCACAACTTTTCTAAAAATGTATGCATACAGATCACTTCAGAAAATGTGTACCTACCAACCTTGTCATTAATAAGAAATATGTCATTTCCCCTTGCTAGCTCCAATTAATGACTATTATCCCCAAACCTTCTGTTTTATTCTGCACATGTCACCAGACAAATCAATTTTATAATTAAATTAAGGAGGTAATGTAAAATACCTATACAAAACATACACACAAATTGACATGGAAGTATCCACAACATAGCAAAGTTGACATTACTATCAAGAGGAAGCAACATTAAAAAGAGAAATGGTTTGAATCTCTATTGATGAAAACTAAACTTATTTGGAAACCAGCAAAGAATAGCTTTTGGCAGCATCACTTTAGCAGTTGCTTCTTTAACTCTTGCTTTCACTTATAAACAAGACTATCATGAACCTAATTTGGAAGCCTCAGGAACCTTGGATCTTACGATACAAGCAGATCTGCTCAGTGGGCCTTCTAAAAACACTGGAAAGGAAACATACAAATTAATTAATTGGCATTGTAATTTATAACCATTGAGTTTGGATAATCTGAACCGTTTGTTTTTTAAGATTCCCCCAATTATCACAGACTTTAGACCAGGGATCAGCAAACAGGGCCAAGTAATAAATATTCTAGGCTTTGCTTGGTATACACTTTTGATAAATGTATTAATGTTCAAAACGACTCAACTTAGCCTCTGTAAGGCAAGGTATATGTCAACAAACTAACAAAAATGTTTCAACTTTATTTACAAAAACAGAAAGCATGCCAATGAACATGGCCATCTCTAGGCTGCTGACCCTGGTCCAGATGAAATCACTAAAAACCAGTACTGCAACTTGAGACCACACCTCCTGCATACATACAGTATGAAAGGCCAATTCAAGGTTGACATCCAAATCCATAAAGCACTATTCATACAGAATGCTGTATGATTTAAATTGTATATATGAATCCCTAACTCTTTCCCATGTTTCCTCAAGTCCATTTACTGCTTAAAAACTTGAACCACACCACAATGATTTCAATACATTTAAGTGCATCTTGAGCTTCACTAGTTAATAATATTATTATTATAATAACCCATTATGTATAATAAGATGTCCAACATTTTAAAATCCAGAGCTATGCTTCCAACATAAACCTACTGATTAAAATATTGGTGGATCTCCAGTATTTTTTCAATAGTTTCATGGATGTGTCCCAAATTATTACCTTCTTATAAACACTTCGCCCAAGTGCACAATGGAAGAATCATCTCTAACCAGACAAACACAAAATTATTTCTAAGTTTAAAATGCAGGGATTTACTAGGCACAGTGGTATGCACACTCTTAATCCCAGATTTCCTCTGAGTTAAGGCCCACCTGATTTAAATGGCAAGTCCCATGCCAATCTAGGTTATATATAGCAAAGCCCTATCTCTAAAACAAACAAAAGACACATCCTCTCTCACACACACAAAAAAAAGGTGTAGGAATTTACTCTGTGTATTAAGTACTAGGTAGGACTGTAAACCTTAAGAATGTTATGCAGTCTGGCCATGCCTTTAAGTTCCAGCACTTGGAAGACAAAGGCAGAAAGATCTCTGTGAGTTCAAAACCAGCCTGGTCTACAAGGGACAGCTTCCAAAGCCACAAAGAAACCCTGTCTCAAAAAACAAAAAAAAGGAATGTTATGCAATCTGCAGCTAAACTGTATTTCCTAAGCTATTTTTGAATTTGTAATACACCAGTTTCAGCCTCCCAAAAACATGGGGTTATAGGCTTGAGCTACCATCCATAGGATGGTGTGGGATATTTGTATACTGTGCAAAGATGTATCTGTTGTGATTGGCATAATAAAAAGCTGAATGGCCAATAGCTAGGCACCAGGTATAGAAAGGATTTCCAGAGAAAGAGAAATCTAGGCACAGGAGATGAGAGGAAACAGGAGATGCAAGATGGAAGAAAGGTAACAATACCTCATGATAGATTTATATAAATGGGTTATTTAAGTTATAAGAGAGTTGGGAACAAGCCTAAGCTATAGGCTAAGCTTTCATAATTAGTAAGAAGTCTCCATGTCATTTGGGAGCTGGCTAGTGGGACAGAGAAAGACTCGATACAAGGTAGTGCTCGTAAGAATTCTTACTATCTGGCCGAGCATGGTGGCGAACACCTTAAATCTCATCACTCAGGAGTCAGAGGCAGGAGGATCTCTTGAGTTCAAGGCCAGCCTGGTCTACAGAGTGAGTGCCAGGACACACAGGGCTAGTTTCTGAAAGCCTGTCTCTCAAACAACAACAACAACAACAACAACACATAATTCTTCCCAACTGATTTGAAAAACAACATTCTTGAATAAAAGTCACTGGCTGTCTATATTTTATTCCTCCCACAACTATTTAGACTAGTTTTATTTGTTTGTTTGTTTTGATGCTAGGGATGTGCTACTCAATCCTTTTTTTTATATCACCCTAGGCTGATCAACCGGGTATAATGCCTTGAACTTCTTGATCCTCTTGCCTCTGCCTCACCAGTGCTGAGACTACAAAGCTGTACCATTATGCAAGTTTGTGCAGTATAGGATGGAACTCAAGACTTTTATGCATGTTAGGATAAAATGCATAACATGCATTTGGCTGAGCTTCATCCTTAGCCCTGTTTCCAAGCCTTGACACAAAGGAAGTCTGCTGACAAAGGAACACAACTTGAATAAATAGTTATCATAGTAATACTATTTCCAAGTTCATTGTGTTCATTTATTAAAAATTCCAGGGAGAGATGGGCACGTGTGCCCTACATGTACATCCCAGCACTACGGAGGCAGAGACAGGTGGATCTCTGAACTCTAGGCCAGTCTGAGTTTCAGGGCAGTCAGAGCTACATAATAAGACCTTGTTACAAGGAAAGAAAGGAGAAGGGAGAGAGAGGTGGAGTGAAGAGAGACAGAGAGGAAGGAAGAAAATTCAAAGAAAGTATTCCCAGAACTCATATAGAGCCAAGTCATGTATACATTTAACTTAATGTAGAGTATCTAGAACATATCAAAAATGATATCCCTTTCTTTAATGAAAAGCAAGCATTAGTATTTACTATGTTAGAAAAAGGAACTGTTCATAATAAAATCTGCAATTATACAAATTTCAAATAAAAAATAAAAAACTGGTATCCTACCCTACTTGTCTATTTAATTTTCTTAACATATAGCAAACGAAGTGACCAAATATGAAAAGTCACAAGCCAGCTATAAAAAATAATCTCATAAACTTCAAATTCTGTACATGTATCAAAGCAGAAATTTTAAACTAAATACTATTCACACCATGGTCAAATATATTTTAAACTGATAACAATTAAGACAGCATAAAGCCTATATATATATAGGAACTGGAGAGATAACTAACTGGTTAAGAACCCTGGCAGCTCTTCCAAAAAAACAGGACTCAATTCCTAGTACCCATGTGGTAACTCAAAACTACCTTTAAATTCAATTGAAGGGAATTCAAAACCATCTTATGATATCCATGGGCACCAGGCACTCACATGGTACATACAACATGGAAGCAGACAAGACACAAGTACATATGAAATTAAAAAAAAAAAAAAATTTTTTAATGTACGCACACATACATTCTCAAACACACAGTCACACCACACACACACACACACACACACACACACACACACACACACACACACAGAGTAGTGGTAAATAAGACATATCAGAAGACTGAAAACTATCATATTTAATTTATAATTTCAACAGCTATTATCAAAGAGTCTGACACTGTAAGAAGAAATTAAGTATAAAATAAGAATGACAATTTAAATATCCCTGAAATTCTCCCCCCCCCCCAAAAAAAAGCATGTCAAAAAATAATTGTTAAAGACTGACAAAAATGTCTGAATATAAGTGCTGTCCCTCACCCTATGCTACAATATTACCTAAGAATTAAGATATATACTTCATGCTGACAAACTGAGAGGCAGCACCTTACACAAACCTACCAAGACAATCCAATTATTACTCAGAAGAGGTTAACTTACCATTAGACTCCTTCCTACAAACTCAACAGTGAAAAAAAAAGAGACCACATAAAAATAGCCTAATTTCAAACCTTAAAAAGAATAAAAGGAATTAAAACTATTTAATAATTTTCACCAGACACAATTTCCAAGAACATGAATATAGAAACTACCAACACTCCTCTTAACATGTTAACATAAAATTATTGAGATTAATGTAATAATTCTTTTAATATTTGGTTTATTAACAGAAAACATTATAAAGGTAAAAATTTGACACCAACATGAGAGAAAGCCTTGATCTTATAGTTTATATCTATGAAAAGGTTTTAAATAGCCGAGCATGGTGCACTCCTTTAATCCCAGCACTCCAGAAGCAGAACTCTGTGAGTTCCATGGCAGCCTGCTTTACAGTGTGAGATGCTGTCTCAAAAAAAGCAAAACAAAACAACACCAAGAGGTAGTCACGAATGCATTTAAACCAGAGGCAGGAATATCTCTGAGTTTGAGGGTAGCCTGGTCTACAGAGTTCCAGGACAACCAAGGTTACACAGAGAAACCCTGTCTCAATAAAGAAAAAAAAAGAAGAAGAAGAAATTTCAAACATTTCAACCTATGCTTTGACATAATTCAAGCATTTTAAATGAATGAGAATTAGTCTCTAGTATATTTCTTCCCTTTTTACTCCTATTCTTGATCATTCACTCACTATGTCACTATGTATATGTGTGTACATGCTTAAACACTTGGAAAGACAACTTTTGGAAGCTGGTTCTAACCTACTGAATAGTCCTAGAGAATATAATTAAGGTCATCTGACTTCAACATAAATGTCACTTTTACTTGCTGAGCCATCATCAACCCAGCTTTTTTTCTTTTTAATCAACAACTTTTTTACTTTTTTTTTTTTTTTTTTTTTTTGACCAGGTGCCTTTGCCTCCCAAGCTCTGTAGACAGCTCTGCAGACCAGGCTGCCTTTGTGTCCAGAGTACTGTGATTAAAGGCATAAACCACCACTGCCTAGCCCACAAGCTTTTAATTTTATTTATGTTTTGAGACAGGCTATTCTTGAAGTTGCAGCAACCATCATGCTTTTACCGCTAAAGTGCTCAGAATACAAGTATATGCCACCACTCCCAACTCTTCAATGCATGCCATGGAAAGGCCTGGAAGTTGAAGTGTCTTCCTCAATTACTTCTCAAACTTAAGTTTTTGAGAAAAGCTCCTTCTCACTGAACCTGGTGCTCACCTGGCCAGCTAACCTTGGAGATCCAGCTAGGATAACAGGCATGACTAGCCATGCATCAGATCTCAAGTCCTCACACTTGCACAGCCAATATTGTACTCTCTAAGTCAGCTCTCCAACAATTGTTAGGTGTCTTTTTGTTCACCGCACATGTGAAGGTCAGAGGACAACTCTGAAAGTTGGTTATCTCCTTTCTCAGAGTTGATCCCAGTGAACCTAAGTCTTCAGGCTTGGCAACAAGTACTGTGACACACTCACCCATCTAGAAATAACCGCCCAAATCTTTTAAAAACACAAGTAGCATGTTTATCTTTAACGTTTGATAGTATTGAAAAAGGGCAATGGTCATAGACTATAATTTGCTATTCTAATCAATTTTTATTATGTGGCTTTAAGTATGCAAAACATACTAACAAGTTGAAAATTATCTGAATGTTTAAATATAATATCTAATTCTAATCTAGTAAAATAATCTTGTGAAATAATAAACAATCTACTTTAGAAATGCTAATAAACCAGCCTTAGTATTTATTTTATGACTAATTCATTCCCAAAGTTTACTAGATACCTGTACATTTTAACAATTTAAAAAATTTCTGAAAGAAAATGATTTTTTTTCTTAGGAATTTAGGCCAATGAGATGGCTCAGCAGTTAAAAGTCCTTGCAGTTTCACCAGAGAACCAGAGTTCAGATCCTAACATCCACTTCAGGCACTTCACAACAGCTTGTAACTCAAACTCAAGAGAATCCTAACCCTTACTCACATGCCAAACATTCACACAGAAACATATACCCATGGTGAAAGGGCACCATCTCCCCTGAACGCCACACCTGGCTGCCCATTGCCCATGTTCACCCTAATCCACAAATTTTATCCTTACTAAAATTAAAGAATTCATAATTCAATTTTAAATTGAAGCAAAGCTTTCAAATAAGTTCTACAGTAGAAAAGTAAAAAGTAGTCATTCATCATTAACATCCATATAAATATATTAGTAATAACCACATTTATTTACCCTAAGCCAAAAATGGAATTTCAAAAACAGTCTGGGACTGCATTTATTATATGACCAACCTAATGTAGAAATTAAAAGATTCTTTAAAAGTTTAGAAATATAATATTTTATTTAATCAAGTAAATAAAAGATAGCACTAAAATTAACTATGTTCATTATAAAACATGTAAAGTTCTTGTGAGAAAAAATACCAAGAAAGTTAGTATTTACCTATTTTACTATGAAAGAACACTTAATAAACATTCAGGTAAATAAACAAAGTAGGTAAAATTTCTTAATCCTCAGTGGAAATTCTGTAAGAAATGTATCTTATGTGGCTTATATATAATTACTATTTGAAGAGTAAATTAGCCTAGAAATATGCTAAATTCCACTTCCTTTTATTAGTACACAGTATCTTTACATTGATTGGTAAATTCAAAGACTGAGGTTCAAAACTGAGATGGCGGTTTAAAAGAAGACACAAAATGCTTAGTATCCAATTAAAAGGTAAAGCTACAAATTAATAAATAAAAATTCAAAAGCCTTTAAAAATTTCACTGGTTAATTTGGTGATAGCACAATTATAGAAATTTTTCTAACTGAATTTAAATACCATGTAAATTCCATGAAAAAAAAAATACTTACTTCATAGTAAGTCTTCTTTTTGCTACAAGATTTTTTTTCTATGTGTTTATTGATTGTATTAAAACAAAAAACAAAAACTAGCCATTTCCAGATACAAAAGAATAACAGAGATTTGAAATGGGCACCAAAGACTTAACACTTTCAGCCCCAGAAACCTACTAGATAAGTTTTACTTTTGACAATAAAAGAGAAAATAACAGTGTATATTTTTCAGAATTCAATGAACAGTGAAAATGATGTTTAATCATCATTAGGAACTTAAGAGAATTTAGTATTTTTGAAGCCTGGAGAAGGCATTTGCTGAGCAAGACTCGAGTTTTATCTCTAGAATACACATAAGGTGTAAGAAGGTTGTTCTCTGACCTCCAAATACACAAGCTCCCAGCCCCTAATAATGTTCAAAGATTTAAACCTCAATTTCTGTGAAGGAAATTCAGAAACAGAAAGATCCCATAGCTGAGTTGCTCTAGTCTACATAATGGTACACTGTGTGAAAAGGAAGGAAGAAGAGGGAAGTGCTATAGACTATAACTAATGGGAATACATCAGACAACAGGAAAAGCCCACTCTACAGATCCATTCATAGGAGACTTGCACATGAAAGCCTAGTATTAACATATGATTAACAAAATTGGATGAAGCTAAATATTTTATACAAAATAATTCAGAAAATAAAATGTACAAGGCAAAAGGTTCAGTTCTATGTTTAAAGGTGTTATGGTTGGACACTGGATATATCTGCAACATTTGAAAATAAATACCTGAAATGGTACTGTGCCAACATCAGGTAGAGATGATGCATGTATCAAGGCATCTTACCGGAAAAAGCATGTATTCTTTCTTACCAATCAACTAAAAGAACTATAACAACCATTTGTAAATTATGAATATTACTTCAATGAATGTACCACTGACAAAAATCACTGGTCTAACAACCATAAAAAATTCAGGAATCAGAAAATATACTATTAAATAAACAAAGTGTAAAAACTTCTAAATACCCAGCATGCATGCAATCTATGAAATCACTGCTTTGTAGAGTTGTATTTTACTTACATTTTCCATATAGTTTGGTTTAAAGCCCTCCTGCTGTCTCCTCAGTTCCTCCTGCTCTCTGTGTCGGATCATTTCTTCTTCACGACGACGATGTTCTTCTTCATGTCTGAAAACATTTTTTAACAAGTCTCAGCACTATGACAGTTGAGCAACTAGGTACTTTAATTCATGAAAGAAAAAAAAACTGATATAATTTCTGTAAATTACACAACATATGCCAAATTTGTGGCTAAGAACATCCTAGATTTCACCTATTTTGTTACAAGTCTCCAAAACAAATCAAAGAACAATTGGAGGCCACAGTCACACCATGTACCTAAACTTCTATCAAGGACTCCAGCCAACTTGGTAGGTAGTACAGCCCTATGCTCTCATCGGTGCAGCACTGAGACACAGGACCACAATGGAAGTCTAGCATGGACCAGCATGGAGGTGTCTGAAGAAATCAAGGACAAGAGATGTAGCTCAGTGGTAGAAGACTGGTCTAACACATACAAAGAATGAACCAAGAGAAAGATTCAGTCCAGCATGAGGGGAGGATGGAAGAGGGGATAAAAAATAAGAAAGGAAAACAGTGGGAATAAAAGTGCAACAAGAAATGGTAATGGGGTTAAATATGTCCAAAATATATTATACACAGGTGAAAATGTTATAATGAAGTGTGTTATACATAATTAACATATGCTAGTAAACTTCCAAATAAGGAACTAAAAATATTACATTACCATCACAAAGAACCAACAACACAAATGCTGCATAGCAAGTATTATAAATCCTTTTTTCTCTATGTTCATCAACACACTAAAGAAAATCCCTAAAATAACCAATACAAACCCTGCAATCAGTCATTTATTGTCTACGGCTACTTTGGTACCATAGTAGCAAAGCAATTTAACTAGATGTCAAGACCTAACATAGTATTACTATTTTGTCCTTTTCAAGAAACATTTACTATGTCTAGAGAGATGACCCAGCAGTTAAGTGCATCCAAAGCTCTTACAGTAGAACCAAGTTCAACTCTCAGAACCTACACAGAGGCTCACAACCATCTGTAAACTACAGTTCCAAGGGATCCCACATCAGCCTCTGACCTCCACAAGTATCAAGTGTACATGTGGCTCACATACATACATGCATGCATACATACATGCAGGCAAAATACTAAAACACATAAAATTACATAGACACACACATATACCACTGACAAAGCTGCTCTATGTAGACCTAGCTGTCCTGAAACTTGCTCTGTGTACCTGGCTATCTTCAAACTCATGAAGATTTGCTTGCCTCTGCCTCCTGAGTGCTGGGTTTAAACACATGTACCACCACTACAACCCAGCCAAAAAAACATTTTTAAAAAGAAAAATATTTGGGGCTGGTGAGATGGTTCAGAGGTTAAGAACACCAGCTGCTCTTCCAGAGGTTCTGAGTTCAATTCCCAACCATCACATGGAGGCTCACAACCATCTATAATGAGATCTGGTGCCCTCTTGTAGACTGTAGGCATACATGTAAGCAGAACACTGTATACATAATAAATAATCTTTAAAAAATAAAAAAGAAAAATACTGACATTAAGAGGAAACAAACATCACTATTTTGTATGTGTATAATAATAATACAATGATCACCAGGTGTTGGTGGGGCACACCTTTAATCCCAGCACTAGGGAGGCAGAGGTAGGTGGATCTCTGTGAGTTCAAGGCCAGCCTGGTCTACAGAGTGAGTTCCAAGACATGCTCCAAAGCAATACAGAAAATCCCTGTCCCAGACAGACAGACAGACAGACAGACAGACAGACAGACAGACAGACAGACAGACAGACAGACAGAGAGACAGACAAATAAATAGATAAATAAATCAATGATCAAGACAGTAAACATGACAATACTAAAGTAATATTTTCATGTGGTACTGGCACTAAATCAAATCAAACTGAAATATTTGTATCATACACCCATACAAGTAAAATAGTAATTTAAAGTAAAGAATTAAACAGTAAAAATACTGGCACAGTAAAAACAATGGCACCAGCCAAACACTCGGGAGACAGTGGCAAGCCTATCTCTGTTTATTCAAGGCCAACCTGATCTAAAAATAAAGTTCCAAGATAGTGAGAACTTGTCCCAAAAACAGATAGATAAATGAATGAATGAAAGAATACACACACACACACACACACACAGAGTATAGCTAGTGATCCTACAGTAGTACCAAACCACCCTAAGGATCTTAGAAAAATTCTCAAATTGCAAAATACCACCGAATAGTTTATGTACAATTTTACCCACAAAAATAAATGTTTACTAAAGCATTTCTTCCATTGCTAGTGGGAAAACTCAAGAGTTCATGACAAAATTTCTAGGGCTGGAGAGATGGCTCAGAAGTTAAGAGCATTTCCTGTTCTTGTAAAAGATAGGAGTTCAGCTCTCAGCACCCATATAGAGGGGATCACAACTGCCGGTACCTCCAGCTCAAAGAAATCCAATGTCCTTCTGGTCTCAGGAGGCACTTACATTCATATTCATATTCTCTCTTTTCCCCTCCACATCTACATACAGACAGACATACACATACCTAAATCTTTAGAGGAACAATGGCAAGCTTCCTAGATTTCTAGCCAAATCTATTTTTTTCAGATTGTTATCTGTCTAAAGTCTTAATCTATTATACTCACAAAGTAAACAACATAAACTTTAAGAAAAAAGGTAAGTCAGGTGGTGATGCATGACTTTAATCTCAGGACTCAGGAGGCAGAGGCAGGCAGATCTCTGGAGTTCAAGGCCAGCCTGAGCTACAGAAGTTCTAAGGCAGCAAAGAAACCTTGTCTTTCCAAAAAAAAAAAAAAAAAAAAGGAAGAGGAGGAAAGTATGTGGCTGCAAACCTATAATCCCAGCACTCAGTAAAACAGGAAAGTTTCAAGAGCTTGAAAATAGCCTGAGCTACATAGTCAGTTCAAAGGTGCCTGGACTCAAAGCTAGGCATTGACAACAAAACAAGTAAGCTCAATTGACAAAATCAGACAAGTGGGTTAACTTCTTCCATAGACATCATTAACATATTCAAGTTTTACTGTTAAAATAATACTTTCAGCTTGACAGGATGGCTTAGTGGGACAAGTGGGTTAACTTCTTCCATAGACATCATTAACATATTCAAGTTTCACTGTTAAAATAATACTTTCAGCTTGACAGGATGGCTTAGTGGGTAAAGAGCCATTGGTCTAATTCCAGTGCTCCTACAGTGACCTGAGAGGCAGAGACAAGGGAATCCCCAGACGCAAGATCTAGGCAGCCTGTTATACACAATCATAAACAACAAAAACAAAAGAGCTTCTATCCCAAAAAAGATGGAAGGCATGGACAGACACTCAAGGTTGTGCTCTGTCCTCCTCAGGCACACCATGACTTAAATGCATTCACACTCAGGCTGGAGAGAAGTTTCACCAGTTAACAGCAGCTACTGCTCTTCCAGAAGTCCCAAATTTAATTTCCAGCACCCATATAGCAGCTCACAACTATGTGTAACTGTAATCCCATGGGATCCCATGGCTTCTTCTGGTGTGTAGGCACACATGCAGATAAAACACCCATATACATAAAATAAGAACATAAATCTTTTTTGTTTAAAAAAAAAAAAGTACACTCACACTGACACATATCTCCCTACCCACACACCCAAACACACAGATTTCATATTCATCTACTATGGAAAACATACAAATGAAACTTTGTTTTTTAATTTTATTTGGTTTTTCGTTTGTGTTTGTTTTTTGAGACATTATTTCTCTCTGTTGTTTATTTTTTCAGAGAGTTTTTCTCACTGTTCTCTGGCTGTCCTCTTTATAGACCAGGCTGAACTCTCAAACTCACACAGATCTACCTGCCTCTGCCTCCCATTACTGGGACTAAGGGTGTGTACCACCACTACCGGGCCATTTTTTGCACTTAAATAAAAAAATATTATTTATTTGTTATATATGCAGTGTTCTGTCTGCATGTATGCTTAAAGGCCAGAAGAGGGCACCAGATCTCATTGCAGATGGTTATAACCCATCATGTGGTTGCTGGGAATTGAACTCAGAACTTCTGAACAACCAGCTAGTATTCTTAACCACTGAACCATCTCTCCAGCCCCATGACATTATGCCTGCATGTACGCTTGCAGCTCAGAAGAAGGTACCAGATCTCATTACAGATGGGTATAAGTCAGATCCCCAACACTCTCAAGAAAGATGAGTGCACCAAGTATACATCTGTAATCCCAACAATGAGAGAAGGTGCATTTGCAGGACAAAGGATGACATCAGGATCTTAAGATCTCCTTAGGGTCTCTCAATTCTATTTATTGAGTGGCAGGTTCTCTTGTTTAATTCAGAATCCATAAATTCAGACACTATAGCCAACTCGACATATTAACTGATGCCCTGTTTCCCATTTCTGCATACCAGGATTACAGGAAGGCTACTAAACCTGGGCGGCTTTAATAGGTACTGAGGTTAAAAAACTGAGTTCCTCAGGCCTGCACAGCAAGTACTTTATTCATTAAGCCATCTCCCCAGATATAAAATCATCACATTCCTTTTCTTTTTCTTTTTCTTTTTTTTTTGGTTGGTTTTTCGAGACAGGGTTTCCCTGGCTGTCCTCCAACTCAGAGAGATACACTTGCCTCTTTCCCTGACTAATAGGATTAAAGGTGTGTACCACTACAACTGGACAATTTAAGTTTCATAAAGGCAGAGTTTATTTCTTTTGTCCACTGCCTTACTCCTTACTCCAACAATGAAATAGTCTTTTCTAATGTTCTTACAATTATAGAAAACTTACAACAGCAGACTTCATCCAACCTTGCATAGTATGGCATTACAAATAACCACTATGAAATCATTAAGGAATGAACAAAGGAATATTGTTAGCATCAACATTTTTGTGTTTTTGTGATGATTACAATTTTTTAAATCTTAATTATATATTTGTGTGTGTGCATAAAAGGTCAGAGTGACAAGTTACAGGAGTGTCATCTTCCATGAGGTGGACTCCAAGAATTAGAGTTCCTTCATTGCCTTCAGCCATCATGCCACAAAGTGAATAAAATAATCGATTCAACTTTCATCTGTGTCCCTATCTTTATTTCCCCTGTATTTTAAGGCCTTAATAGAATTCCATACTGCATCTGATTATTATCTCTTCTTTTTTACATTTATATATTGGGGGTGGGGTAGATATGTACTACATCTGACAAGTCAAAGACAGGACAACCTGTGAGAACTAGTTCTTAACACTGAATGGTTTCCAGGGTTTAAACTCAAGCCTCCAGGTTTAACAAACTTCTTTATACCACTGAAACATCTTAGTAATGTGATTATTTCTCTTCAATCTCTCACAGTTCAGTGTCTTTTAAAAACTAGTCCCATTTTTGAGCAGGGCAGTGGTGGTATACACCTTTAATCCCAGCACTAAGGAGACAGAGCCAGGCAGATCTCTGTGAATTCAAAGCTGCCCTGGTCTAAAAAGTGAGTTCCAAGACAGGCTCCAAAAGTACACAGAGAAACCCTGACTCTAAAAACAAACAAAAAAGAAATAAAAGAAAAAGAACTAGCCTCTATATTTTAAGATCAAGGACAATTTTATTAAGATTTCAAATATAGGGCAAAGAAACTATAAATCAGTTGCTAGGAAGAAGGAAATGGAGATATATTGCCAAGAGAGCAAGCAGTTTCCTCAATAAAGGAAGGCAGGCAGATGAAGAGTGGGCAATCAGCAGCACAGTTCAGAGCCTCAGAAGAAATGGAAGAGAGCGCCAGGGAAAGCATGTCTACACTCTGACCATGTATCTCAAGACAGAAAGGAAACAAAAAGTACTCAGAAAACACAGACAGAGATGACCTGACAAATAAAAATGTTATTGCTCTTGCAGAGGACCAGAATTAGATTCCCAGCACCCATGTTGGGTGTTCACAACTCCAGGGATCTGAAGCCCTAATCTAGCTTCTGTGGGAAGTCACATGCACATACACAGAAACACATGCATATAAATAAGTAAGTCTGAAATGAAAAGAAGCGTGCAGGCTGCAAGGCCACATGATGGAAGCTCACAAGTGACTGTGTTCTTTATCTATTGTTTATTTTTGAGACTTTTATTAATTCAGGTCACCCTCAAACTCAGTGTTTGTTGCTACCTCTCAGGGAGCTATTTGCTTATTTGCGTGGTAGGTTTACAAACATGTGCCATGATGTATGGCTCTGAATGACTGATTATATGACTGCTTTTGTTTTGTGTTTGTTTTATCTTTGTATTTGTTTGTGTTCATCTATGCCACAGCTGATACCTGGAGGTCAGAGTAACTTTTGGGGAGTCAACTCTGTCCTTTTTCCTTGTTTAGTCTGGGCCTCTCAGTTCTCTCTTCTTACTGTACCCTCCAGATTACTGCATGTCCCAAGAGTCTATATTCTTTTCTATGTTTGCCTTCCACCTTGAAGTAGAAGTACAGGGATTACAGATGTCTGCCATCCTAACTAGCTTTTCATCTGGGTTCAGGGATCCAATTCAGGTGGTCAGGCTTGCACAGCAAATCCTTTTTAACCACTAAGAAATATCCCTAGCCTTTTTTTTTCCTTTATTTTAAGGGGCTGGAAAGATGACTCAGAGGTTAAGAGCACTGACTGCTCTTCCAGAGGTTGCTGAGTTAAATACCCAGCAACCACATAGTGGCTCACAACTGTCTATAGTGAGAGCTGGTGCCCTCTTCTGGACTGCAGGCATACATGTAAGCAGAACACTGTATACATAATAAGTAAATCTTGAAAAAAAAAATTCTACTAAAAAAAAAAAGCCGGTTGTTGATGACACACAGCTTTAATCCCAGCACCCCAGCACTCAAGAGGCAGAGGCACAAGGACCTTTGAGTTCAAGGCCAGCCTCACCTACAGAGATTTCCAGGACAGAACAGACCCAAGGCTACATACCCAGAAAAACACTGTGTGAGAGGGG
Source organism: Cricetiscus sungorus (assembly GCA_030556225.1). Lineage (NCBI taxonomy): Eukaryota > Metazoa > Chordata > Mammalia > Rodentia > Cricetidae > Cricetiscus > Cricetiscus sungorus. The sequence goes on from JANBXA010000741.1 coordinate 3,407,034, forward strand.
AAAAAAGAGGTTTTTGTTTTTAGTCAAGTGTGATGACACACATCTTTTAATCCTAGCACTTGGAAAGCAGAGGCAAAGTCTGGACTACAGAACAAGTCCAACACAGCCAGGGCTACTACACAAAGACCAAAAAAAAAAAAAAATTACAAGGACAAAAAACCCAACATTTATTTATTACCTGATGTGTATGAGTTCTTGTCTGTGTGTTTGTGTGTATTATGTGTAAAGATATCTAGCCTATGCATTCCTGTAGAGGCAAAGAAGGGTATCACATACCCAGAAACTGGAGTTAAAGAGAATTCTGAGGCACCATGTGACCGCTAGTAGCTGGTCACAGGATCTCTGCAGAAGGACATGGTTCCTAACTACTCCACTACCTCTGCAGTCCACTTTGACTTCTTTTTAAAGAAAACTGAGGACCACTGAGTCTGTTCAGGGTATAAAAGTACTTGCTCCCTATGACCTGGTAACTTGAGTTTATCCTGGCCTCACTTGTGGTGAAAACAGAAAACTTCAACAACTTATTCACTGACCTCTACAAGTTCATCATGGCAAGTACATGTACACAAACACATCTTTTATTTATTTCTTTTTTTAATTTAAAAGAGGTCCAATTATTTTGTAGCTTATTCGTCAATTTACACTGGCCTAGGTTTATCTCCTGACAAGATAAGGTTATGCATATTTGGCAAGAATGAAGAGATATCATATACTATATCCTTACTGAGAAATATCAACAGAAGCATGATATGAACTATCTCTTTAGATTAATGGAAAATTTTGACATTTAGTTATAGTACTATTAGGTACCTCTACTTTAAATTTACTACTTTTCCAATTGACCGTAATACAAAACTTTATATGTAGTGATTGTCTATGTGTGGGTATGTGAGTGCAGATGCCCATAAAAGCCAAAGCACGCTAGAGGTTGTGAATTGCCTGATGTGGGTAGGTGCTAGGAATCAATCTGGGGTCTTCTGCAGAGCAGTACACTCAGACCAGAGAGACAGCTCAGCACTTAAGAGCACTGGCCAATCTTCCAGAAAACTATCCCCAACACCAACATGGCAACACAATCATTTGTAAATCCAGCCCCAAAGAGTTTGGTTCCCTCTTCTTGCATATAAGGGCATTTCATGCATATATATGACATACAAACATGTAGGCAAAATGCCCATAAATAAAATCTAAATAAAAAAAAATTGTGAATACACAATCTTTACCACTGAGTCATCTCTCCAACACTAATATAAAATTAAAATAAGTATTTTTAAATGTATATCTGTACACCACAGGCATGTAGTGTCTGAGGAGGCCAGAAGAACTGGATCCTCTATAACTGAAGTTATAGATGGTTGTTAGCTGCCATTTAAGTTTCAGAAAGGAACCTAGGTCTACTGAAACAGCAGCCAGTACTTTAAACCTTTGAGCTATCTCTCTGGCACCCACCACATTAACTGTTAATGATGTAAATTTTATTTGTATTAACACTATGCAAAAGTCCTGTTGTTTAAGGTTTGCCCACTTTGATACTGATCAATAAATATCTTCTGGATATGTCAAGGGATGCCTGAACTGCCAGTCATAGGGAGATTGAAGCAAGGGTACTACCTTCATTGATTACATAGTGAGACACTACACTATCTCAAGAACAAAAAATTGTCTTTTCGACACTTACTATACTATTTACTTATCAGTGACTTAATTTCTTTTTTATCTTTTTTTTAATTTGACAAATTAAGTTCTACTGCAAGGAGTTGTTCTTTTTCCATTATGCATTTATCTGCCCAGTACTTTTAGCAGTATAGAACTTATAGAAATTTTGTTCTATGGTTTGAAAGCTAGTGATGTCAGTGTCTGTGTCTTAACTGCTCTACCTCTCTCCCTCCTTTTTAGTGAAACTGTTGACCATGAGAAGCTCTATCTTGTTGGCTTCCAGATTCTTCTGACATAACCTATCCTTATTTTCAGTACTTCCTTACCATTGATAGATTTGTTCAAAAACCCTAGCTTTGTTTTATTACAGAATGGCACATCAAGAATGTGAAAAGTAGGTGTGCTCACTATTGCTGACACACTGCTTCTAGGGCCATTCAGTGAATAGTGCCATAAAAACATTAATTTAATCACATACTTTTACTTCTGCATCTACCTATCAATACTAAAATCCTCTGAGCTCAGCCAGGCGGTGGTGGCGAATGCCTTTAATTGCAGCACTTGGGAAACAGAGGAAGGCAGAGCTCTTGTGAGTGTAAGGCCAGCCTGATCTACTTTTTGAGTTCCAGGACAGCCTCCAAAGCTAGAAAAACCATGACTCAAAAAACCTAAAAGAAACCTCTGACCTCACAGTAATGAGTGAGTCTAATCAATCCAGCATACAGCATTCATCTTTCTTCATTCTCCAACAATAAAAACCTGGGTCTCATACTACAGTTCCTAAAATGTTCACATAATAATAAATACACAATGATGGGTGTGGGAGTGCACACCTGTAGTCTCAGCAATTGAAAAACTGAAGCAGGTTAGACAGCCTGTAGTATATAGACTCTGCACACATTCAAATGTGCATGCCCTCCACCCACACATGCACACACATACACATAGAGTACATGGAGAAAGTAGTGCAGAAGTGCTAGCCTATACCTTTAAAACTAGAGTAGAGTAACATGGCTTTTCATTCGTGCATGTGTGTGCGCATGGAGACTTACAACCACCTCTAACTCTAGTTTTCAGGGAATCTGATGCTTGTTTCTGGCTTCCACTGCATACATGCAAGCACTCTCATATACACATAAAAAATAAATAATCTTTAAAACAATTTCCCACATCTTCATCTCTACTTATAAACCTCTGACAAGCACTGATATTCCCATCTCCCTAGGTTCCTATTTCCATAGTATTGCTATTGGAATCATACAATACCTGGCCTTTTTGTTCTTTTACTTAACAACAAGCATGTAAGATCCCTTCCATGTCTTCTCCTGGCTCAATACTTCATTCTTCTACAGTGTATGGCAAATATTCTATTGTCTACAAATTTCAACATATTGTAGGTCATTCTGTTTCAAGGCCAGCTGCAGCTACATAGTAAGTTAAGACCAGCTTGGGCTATGTTTGAGACCAGCCTGAACTACATGAGACCTTGTTTCAAACCAACCAACTATACAAACAAACAGAAGATTACTTAGGTTCCAAATCACTTTTCACTGTGACTATGTTATTCAGTTCTATCAGATTCAGGTATTATATTTTATGTCACAATTAGGGTTTCCTCCACACTCTATTTCGTTTTGCTTTGTTGTCTTAGGGGGAAGGTGTGAAGCAGTATCTATAAGATATATTACTATGCAAAAAGCCTAGCTGACAAATTGAGATAAAAGAAAGCAGGATTCAAATAAGGTTTTAACTACTGAAAGAAGTTTCTGTTCTTTTGCAAACTGAAAAAATCTGAACCTGTTCATATCAAAACAAACAACAACAACAACAACAAAAAACTCATTGTTTACATAAAAGAAACTGTGAAGTGTTCTCCTGAGGTAGAAGATGAATCTAAAAGAGTTCTCAAACTCTGAGGTGCATTGAAAGTTAAGAGTAGTTCTCAACCTGGCGATGGTCTTTGCCTGCATGTATGTCTATGTGAGGGTATAGGATCCCCTGAAACTAGATTCCACAATTGTGAGCTCCCATTGGGTATTGAACCTGTGTACTCTGGAAGAGAAACTAGTGCTCTTAACCCCTGAGCTATCTCTCTGGCCCCTTACAACTTTCATATGATACTTTGAAGTAAAAAATTCTCCAAACAAAAATTTCAAAGTTTGTTTTATCTATCATAGCTTTGTTGAAAACATTAACTTATACTTTTGAAGCTTAGGAAACTCCCTGATTTTAATTCCCATGCCCTAAGCAGGGGATGTGGCTTAGTTGGTAGTGTCTGTCTACCACACCAGAGCCCAGGCACTACATAAACATGAACACAGTGGCACTTGGGGAAAGAAAGGCTGCAAGTTCTAGACTTTGAAGCCAACCTAGACGACAACAGCAATGACAAATCAGTCCAGGTTACATAGTGAGAGCCTGTTCCAAAACAAAAGCAAGCAAAAAAGCAGTCTAAATGTATCTATCTCTGGGCAAAAGAGTCTGGCAAATTGCTGAGCATTTTCACAATAAATTAAATGCAATTCTTAACTCCAAAGAATATGCAATCAAAGTACTCTTAACCAGGTAAAGAACCACAATTGTAATTTTCCATGTATAGATAAAAAAAAGTTTTCTTCTATATTTTTACCATTTTCACAACTTGAATGAATGATATGGGAATTTTATCAACAAAACATGGAATGAAATACATTTATGATAGGTATTAATTTACCTCAGCTGTATTTGTTTCCGTTTCTGCAATTCTTGGTTTCTAAGTTCTTCCAAACGTCTGAGTTCTTCTTGACGTCTCATTAGATCTATAAAATATTACTACATATTAGTATTTTTTTAACCTTCCTTTTCTGTGTTTTCACATCCAAAAGAGGAATGTCTATTTCTGGCAATTATGAGCTAAGGAAATATTGGTTCTATTGTTTCCTTACTACTTTTGTTTCAAGGATTTATTTTTAGTTTATATGTATATTTTGGCTGCAAGTATGTATGTACAACATGAATGGCTGGTATCCAAGGAGGCCAGAAGAGGACATTAGATCCCCTGGAACTGGACATACAGTTCCAGTAAACTGTAGGTACTGGTCCTCTGGAAGAGCAGCTTTTATCCTCTTCACTGCTAAGAAATCTCTCTAGCTACCCTTTTGTTTTTAACCTTAATTTTTTATGGTTTCTTTGAGATAGGGTCAAGCAGCCTTGTGTATTCTTTTAAAAAAAAAGTGTTCTACCATTCAACAAAAAATATAGCTCCACTTTGGTGTTCTTATGGTGTATAGTAATAACCTTAAAGATAATGAGATACAAATTACAGGAAGAAGCGATGCAGTGGTGGCTCATGCCTATAATCCCAGGTCTTGAGAGACAGGTGGATGTCTATGAGTTAAGAGGCCAGCCTGGTCTACAGACCGAGTTCAAGGGCAGACTCAAAAGATACACAGAGAAACTCTGTCTCAAAAACCAAAACAAAACAAAAAAGAAAAACAAATAAACAAAAAAAGATTAAAGACTGTGTCTTTAAAACAACCACAAAAGTTCTCTTGGAAAAATTTTAACTAATATATTAAGTTATGACTTATTTCTTCAACTCCTAATTGACAAGTGTATACTAATACACAGTACTTGGAAGGCAGGGACAAGCAAAACTCTATAAATCCAAGGCCAGCCTGATCTATCTACATAGAAAGATCTTCTCTCCAGAAACACAACTAACAACAAAATGCTAATGCATGTCAGTGGCACATCTCTTTACCTTGCCTCATTAGCATTAACTGGTGTTCATGTCTAGCTGCTTCCATCTCTGCCTCCAGTTTCTCTTTGGCTTCTCTGATGTTTCTATCAACCTGTTCACGTTGCTGCTTTTCCATTTCATCAAGAGCCTTCCATCGAGATGCATATTCAAATTCAAATGTCCCAGGCTGAGCAAACCGTGGTGGCTGTTCTCTTTCCCTATATTAACATTTAAAATGTACAAAAATATAACTTAAGAGGTAAAAAAACAACAAAGAATATAACAGCAATCACTCAGTGGACATTTATAATATTTATGGCCTGAACAATGAGGCATTCTACATTATCTCATGACAGTATCATGGAAAATTCTAGATACATGAATTTATGAAACTTCCCAAGGGTCCAACTAATAAGTAAAGAAACCATGATTCAAACTTACAAAATATAGTGCTCTAACCTATGTTATTATTAGTACCTCCCATGAAGACTGTTTTCATTCAACTTCTACGCATACTAGAACATGCAACATACAAACTCAATGAGCTCTAAGTATCAGATTTTCTTAGTAATAAAAATGTTGTTTTGTACCAAGTCAAGTAGCTGGGCTAAAGATAACAAACTAACTCACTCTACCTGTAGTTATATATTTAATAGCCATGCCGTTATATCATTATTAGTCAACTGTTATTATCTCATATTTATAATTATTATTATAATATATAATTATGCATATAAATACATATATAAAATATGTATGTACATATTTTCAAAAGTCAAATAATAAATGAGCAAACAAATGACTAAATGAAAATCAAAAATGGGCCTAGGGTGGTGATGCATGTCTTTAATATTAGCACTCAGGGGGCAGAGCCAAGAGGATCTATAGAAGTTCAAACCTAGCCTGGTCTACAAAGTGAGACCAGGCCTCAACAAAAAAAAAAAAAAAGAGTAAATACACCTGAAATTCAAATGAAGCTTTCAATCATTCTCAACTATGAGTAGTTTCTGTAGGCAAGCCAGTAGTGGCACACAGCACTGGGGAGACAGAGCCAGGTGGATCTCTGTGAATTTGAGGCCATCCTGGTCTACAGAGAGCGTTCCAGGACAGCGTTCAAAGCTACACAGTAAACAGTCTTGAAAACTGAAGAAAAAAAGTATTAAGAGTAGCACAATTCTCATCTCACCTATAGAAACCTTACAACTGGAATTTTCATTTTACTCAGAATTAAAGGGAAGATGAGCTGATGCTGAAAGTGATCACAGAGCAAAAGAAGGTTAATTAAAAATTGTATATCGGGACCAGGAATTTAGGTCAGTAGTAGAGATTAAGGCACATGATTTGGTTAAGGGTACTTGGGAGATAAGAAAGGAGGGGAGGCTATGTGAATTCAAGTTGGGAAGGGGAAAAAAACAAAGACAAGAAAACTAAGAGGCACTGAAGTACAAATTTACTCCCAGCTGCCCTGAAGCAGAGATAAGTAGATGTCTATGAGTTTGAAGTCAGCCTGATGTATACAGTGAGTTTCAGTGCATCTAGAGCTACACAGTAAACTCAAAATCAAAATAATCAATCACCACAAGAAAAAAAAAAGGAAAGAAATGGTTGAGAACTTAAGAACATTCACTGAGCTGGGTGGTGCTGGCACATCCTTTTAAATCAATTGGGGAGGTAGAGACAGGTGGATCCCTCTGAGTTCAAGGCCAGCCCGCACTACAATGCTACACAAAGAAACCCTGTCTCGAAACATTCCACTACTCCTCCTCCTCCTCCTCCTCAAAAAGAAAACTCACTGTTCTAGAGTTTCATTCCTAGCACCTAGTCAAGCAGGCAGCTCAACAACTAAGCCTCTATTCCAACTCGAGGACTCTGCTGCCTCCACTGGCGCCTGATGAATGTCCACAAGCAAATCTGAACCAGCCATAACTACAAAGTGAAGTAAAACTTCAAAACCCAAAGAAGGATGGCCAGTGGTGGGGCAAGCCTTTAGTCCCAGCACTCAGGAGGCAGAGGCAGGCGAATCTCTGTGAGTTCGAGGACAGCTTGGTCTACAGAGCGAGTTCCAGGACAAGTACCAAAGCAATACAGAGAAACCAAGTCTAGAAAAACAAAACAAAAAACCCAAAGAATTAAATATACAAAAAGTAGAAACTTTTCTAAGTAAAATTAGCATGTTTTACCAATGTATAAAAAGAGGAAATAATGTGACTAGAGAGATGGCTCAGCAGTTAAGAGCAATTACTACTCTTGAAAAGGACCCATGTTTGACTCTCATAAGTCAGCTCACAACCACCTGCAACTCCAGTTCCAGAGCTCCAATGCTTCTTCTGACTTCTGTGGGCTCCTGCACACATGTGATGCATACATATACCCTTAGGCACATACATTAACATTAAATAGATGGGTTTTTAAAATAAAAATAACAATTCATGTAGACAAACCACTCTATTAACCAAATTATATTCTAATAGTACTTTATAAAAAAAGCAATATACCCTAAACAATACACATCAAAAATATCTTCATTAATTAAATCTTACTTATGGTATTGTTGAGTTTTCTGCATTAGCTTCTCTGGTAAGCCATCTTCATCATCAAACTGCTCCATGGGTTCTACAATAACTGGACGAGGTGTTCTAGAGAAGTATAAAGGCATTAATAAAAATTAATTTCAAGACTACAATTAACATTCCCTCCTAAAATTTATAATAAAAATATTTACTTGAAAAAAATGTCTAAGAATCATGCATATTCATAGATAAAAATAAAGTTTGGTGGCATACGCCTACAATCCCAGTACTAGAAAGGCAGAAGGATCTGTGAGTTTAAGGCCATCCTGGTACACATAAAGAATTCCATGACAGACAGAGCTATAGTGAGACCCTGCTACAAAATTAGTTAATTAATGTTTAATATCAGGGTCAAACCAGGTAACACGGTAGCTGTACTGATTTGTTACTTTGTCAACTTGACACAAGCTGGAGTCATCGGTAGTGGTTTAAAGGAGAAAAATCCTGCAGTCTTTGTCATTTGAATACTTGGCCCCTAGCTGGTAGTAATGTTTGGAGCAGCTTGGGAGGTATGGCCTTGCTTGCTAGAAGTAGGTCACTGGGGAGCTCTGAGTTAACAACTTGCCCAGTTCTCAGTATGCTCTCTCTGCTTTGTGCTTGCAGTTCAAAATGTGAGCTTCTTGCTCAAGCAGCTCACTTCAGCCTTCTTCACTCTACCATCAGGGAGTCAGTTCCCTCTGCAACTTTTTCTAAGTCACCTTGGTCATAAGTGTTTTTATCACAGCAACAGAAAAGTAGCTAATACAGAATCTCAACTTAGAAAATGTCATCAAGAAAAGACAGTCTGTAGTTCGAAAGGTGTGTGTGTGTGTGTGTGTGTGTGTGTGTGTGTGTGTGAGAGAGAGAGAGAGAGAGAGAGAGAGAGAGAGAGAGAGAGAGAGAGAGAGAGAGAGAGAGAGAGAGAGAGAGAAAACATAAAAAAAAATGTCCTCAGACTGTATGGACATGCTTGTGAGATTTCTTGATTATGTGTAAGGGCCCAGCCCACTGTGGGAAGTACCATCCCTAGGCAGGTGGTCTTTGTATGCATAAAGATGCAAACTAAAGCCAGGTGTCAGTGGCACATGCCTTTAATCCTGGCACTTGGGAGGCAGAGGGATCTGTGAGTTCGAAGCCAGCCTGGTCTACAGAGTACAGAGTGAGTTCCAGGATAGGCTCCAAAGCAACACAGAGAAACCCTGTCTCAAAAAAAAAAAAACAAAAAAAACAAAAAAAACAAAAAAAAAAAACTGCACATCTTGTCTCAAATTCCTTCCCCAACTTCTTATGATGGACAACTCTAAGCTGAAATAAAACTTTTCTCCCCCAAACTGCTTTTAATCACAGCTTTTTAATGGAAGCAACTAAAACCAAACTAAGACAATAGCTTGTATCTGTTAATGGCAGCACTACAGAGAATAGGGCAAGATGAATGACAGCCTTAGAGACATAGTGAGTCCCAGGTCTTCCTACACCAAAGTGAGATCTTATCTCAAATAACAAGCAATACAATTGCAGAGGTTATGGGTTCAATAGCCAGTACATACATAGTGTTATCTAATCCATATTTATGTATATGGCCTCATTATCTCAGTCCTACCACTTAAAACAACCATATCTGCCTATGGTCTTCATAAATTCTACAGCAACAGCTAGAGAAATGGCTCAAGTGGTTAAGATCCTCTTCCAGAAGACCCAGGTTCAATTCTCAGAACCCAAATGGCAGCTCAAAATCAACTCCAGTTCTAGGAAATCAAACACCTTCTTCTGCCTTCTCAGCAGTAAACACACGACGTACAGACAACCACAAAACATCCATTTAATAATTTATTTAATTCTATTACATACAGGAAACCCTCCCTCACACTCTTCACAATGCTCAATCTTCTTTAATAAATACATGTTCCCTTTGTTCAAACAAAAAAAAAAGCTAGCCAATCAATGTTGGTGCAGGTCTTTAATTCCAGCTCTTGGAAAGCAGACGCAGAGAGATCTCTGTGAGTTCAAAGCCAGCCTGATCCACAGAGAGTTCCATGACAGCCAGGGCTACATAGAGAAACCCTGTCTTGAGGAGGAAAAAACAAAAAACAAAAAACCACCTCATTGTGGTGGTACAGACATACTATTCGTTTTTGTTTGTTTGTTTTGTTTTGGGGGGAGGGCGGAACGAGCCAAAACACTTTATTCAGAGACTTGGGGAAAGGCTAGAGAGGTCCACACTGTCTGTTGGCTTCCACTGGGCAGATCTTGAAGCTCTACCCATCGCTAAGAGCCAGACATATTATTCTTGTGAGGTAGTAATGGGGGGTGGGGAGGTTGTTCATGTGATCCTTGACCTACAAAGTATGTAGGGCATGATCTAAGCCAACATGGGCTACATAAGGCCCTGTCTTTATATCAAATAAGACAAAAATGAATCTAAAGCCTAAAATGAGACCTAAATTCCCTCCCTCCCTCCCTCTCTCTCTCTCACACACACACACATACACACACACACACACACACACACACAGAGAGAGAGAGAGAGAGAGAGAGAGAGAGAGAGAGAGAGAGAGAGAGAGAGAGAGAGAGGTAGAAGACACAGGACACTCAATGAACAAATTAGGAATTGAAGAGGGAGAGTGCAGGATGGATGCTGATAAACTGATAGATATGCCCAAAAACACACCTTACATTACTATGCTCTTAAGTAAAACAGAAGGGAGAGAGTGAAATAAGTGGAGTAAGCAGAACAGATGATAAAATATTGTAATTTTCTTGCTATCAGCTCACTACCATGAAAGCAGTATTAAAACTATATTGCCGACACTTGGAAATCCCAGCACTTGGAAAAGGCAAAAGCAGGCGGATCTCTTGAGTTCGATACAGCCTGGTCTACTGCTTGAGTTCCAGAACAGCCAGGGCTACTCAGAGAAACCCTGTCTCAACTCCCCCATCCACCAACAATGCCTCCACCCACCAAAAAAAAAAAAAAAAAAAGATTTCTCAGGCTGCAGAGATGGCTAAGCAGACAGGGGTAACAGCTGTTCCTCCAGAGGACCCCAGGTTCAATTCCCAGCACCCACATGGCAGGCAGCTCACAATGGTTTGTGATTTCAGTTCCAGGGGATCTAATGCCTTCACACAGACATAAATTCAGGCAAAATACAAATGCACATTAAAAAAATAAAAGAAAGAAAAGGTTTCTCAGGTTTCTCAATGGTTACTATGATATACCTGTAATCCCCAGCACTAGGGACTATGATGCAGAAGCTATCTCAAACTGCAACTTAGCTTGAGCTAGAATGAGTTCCAGGGTAAAAGATCAACAAAGATTGAAATACTCATATTGTTTGAGTAAGACCAAATCCATGTCCAAAAAAAAAAATGTTTTTTAATGTGTATATAGTGTTTTGCTTGCATGTATGTGGATTCATTACGTGTATACCTGGTGACCATCAAGTCAAGAAGATACCAGATTTCCTGGAAGTGGAGTTAGGGATGGTTATGAACTGCCTCGCACATACGGGAACTAACTGAACCTGAGTCTTCTGCAAGACTGCAAGTGCCCTTACCTGCTGAGCCATCTCTAGCCCCATTCAAAAAAATTTCTAAAGGGACTCAAGAAGAAAAATGTAATAGGCCTCTCTCACAACAGATCATACAATTCAGAAAAGACAAGGTTAACTAAATGAAGCCATAGGAAAGAGTCAGTTTAGAAAGAAATGTTAGTTCTCTACTTTAAAACATGTCAGACACAAGATACAAGTTAGGTGGTTATCTATAAGTTCAATGCCACCCTGGTCTACATAGCAAATTCCAATATAGCCAGGGTTAAATAGTGAGAAAGGGAACAAACCAAGATGTCAGATACTATAAATGAAACCTTTATCATGGAATATGGGCACTCGATAACAGGTAACACTAGAGAATAACAATCCTTCTGGAACAAACCTGACAAAAATTTACAATGTCCCCCTAACCCTCCCTTTTGTTGTTCCAAAATAGACACAGGAACAAATGAGCAAAGGTCACAAGGCCCATGATCGCATCACATAACAAAAAGTGCAGAGTATGTGGTACAGAATAAGTACTTAAGGGACTGTCCCATTTTATCATTAATGAGAAGTATGCTAACATGTTAGCATCTGTGGTTTAATTATGCTCACCACTTCTTATGGAAGCTTCCTTTGTCCATTATCTCAGTTTTTTGTTTTGTTTTGTTTTTTTTGTTTTTGTTTTTAACTTCAATTCTATCTTGGGTATTGACAAAAGTTTTTAAATTGACTTAAATTCTGTTTATAGAAACAATTGCTAATACAAGAACATGTAGAGAAAACAACATGAAAAAAACAAATGAAGTACCCAATGTTAACCCTGGAATTGCCAGGCAAGGAACATGGCTCAGTCAGTAAAATGCTTGCCATACAAGTATTTGAGCTCAAACCCCATCATCCAAGTAAAATGCCAAGTGGGGCAGGCCCCTGTGATTGCAGAGTTGGAAAGGCAGACACAAGAATATATTCAGATGAGAATATACTCAGAGCTCACTGGCCTGCTAATATAGCTAATCATAGTAGTGGGTCTCAGTCCCCAATGAGGCCTTGTCTAAAAAAAAACAAAGTGGTTAACTCCCAAGGAAGACAACCAACATTGATTAATATTGTTATGTTTACACATACTCATGCGCACACGCACATACCCCATAACATGGAAGTTAAGATTTTTTTCTTTGTTCTTTCCTCTTTTTTTTTTTTTTTTTTTTTTTTTGGTTTTTCGTGACAGTGTTTCTCTGTGTAGCCCTAGCTGTCCTGGAACAAGCTCTTGTAGACCAGGCTGCCCTAGAACTCACAGAGATCCACCTGCCTCTGCCTCCCAAGTGCTGGGATTAAAGGCGTTCGGAACATGGGTCAGGTGGGAGCCATGATTTATGAAAGGCTACACCAACCCCATTTTTCTACCAAATGCATTGTTTATTAGCAATTTGAAAGGTATTCTATTGTGGAAAATAAACAGTGCAGGGCTCAATTTTAAAAGTCATAGGAGGGCAGAGATTTGATTCAGCAGTTAAGTAAGTACTGCTGCTCTTCCAGAGGACCCTAGTTCAATTTCCAAAATCCCCATCAGTAACTGCAGTACTACTGTTCTTTGAAAATCACTTTAAATGTAGATCTAGAGCAGAGGTTCTCAACCTTCCCAATGCTGAGACCCTTTGATACTCAAGTTGTGGTGATCCCCCACCATAAAATCTTGTCGCTACTTTCTAACCCTAATTCTTCTACTGTTATGAATCATACAGTAAATATCTGATATTCAGGATATCTGATATGTAGCCCCCAAAAGGGTTACAATCCACAGGTTGAGAACCACAGCTCTAGAAAGATGGCTCAGTGGTTAAGAGAATATATTGGTCTTGCAAAAGACAGGAGTTTTAGTAGTTCAAAACTACATAAAAAGTTAAGAGGAATCTGATGCCTGACACCTCTAGCCTCCAAGGGTAACCTAAGTCACACATGCACACGTGTATATACATACTTAAAAGTAAAACTTAAAAACAAATGACTTTTAAAAAAATTAAAATGCACACTACATGACTGGGATAGCTCAAGTAGAGAGCTTATCTACCAAGTACAAAGCCCTGGGTGCCATTCCCACTACTGCATACCCTTCCCAAAGCAACAGCCACAAGCTGGACATGGTGGCGGCACACATCTTTAATCCTGCACAGGCAGGCAGATCTCTGGGAGTTAGGAGGCTAACCTGGTCTAACATAAAGAGTACATAGTAAGACCCTGTTTCAAAACAAAAGAAAAATGCAAGCCACAGACAAAAGGAGATATTTACAATACTGATGTGTACCTAGATTATGTAATTTAGGAAAAGAAACAAACCACCCAACTTGGAAAAAGGGGGAGGGGCAAAATTTTTCATGGTTCTTGAAGAAATAAAACTAGCCAAAAGAAGCACACAAAAGATATTTATTAGGCATCGGGGGTGGGGGGGAATCTAATTTAACTTTCAGTAAAATACAAACTTGTTGCTGGGCAGTAGTAGAGCATACCTTTAATCAGGTGGATCTCTGTGAATTGGAGGCCAGCCTGGTCTACTGAATGAGTTCCAGGACAGGATCTAAAGCTCAGAGAAACCCTATCTTGGGGGGGGGGGGGTTGTCATTTATGGCTGGTGGAAATGAGAAATGAGAAGTGATATAACCACTCTGTAAAATAAGTCTGGAAGCTGAACAATCAATCAACAATTCATCCCCAGACTAGGCATAGAAACACACACCTGTAATCCCAGACACTAGAATGAGGTCTAAGTCATCCTCAGGTACATACTAAAACTGAAGCCAATCTAGTCTACACAGGAAGACTATATCTCAAAATAATAATAAAATAATACTTCATGGAGCCAGCCAGCACCACTCATGCCTTTAATTCTAGTGCTTGGGAAACTGTATGAGGAGGATTAAACATTCAAGGTGTGCTATTCATACAGAGAGTTCCAGGCCAGCCTAGACCACAAAGCAAGTTAAAAGTCTGTTCCCAGGGCTGGAGAGATACCTCAGTGGTTAAGAGCACTAGATGCTCTTCCAGAGGTCCTGAGTTCAATTCCCAGCAACCACACAGTGGCTCACAACCATCTAGAGTAAGATCTGGTGCCCTCTTCTGGCATGTAGGCATACATGCAGACAAAACACTGTCTACATAGTAAAACTAATTAAAAGACTATACCCAAAACAAAAAACATAAATTCATTCCATTCCACATTAATACAAAATGTTTTTTGACATAAGAAAATTATACCTTGCTGGGTGGTGGTGGCACACGACTTTGATCCCAGCACTCATGAGGCAGAAGCAAGTGAATCTATCTCTGAGAGTTCAAAGGCAGCCTGGTCTACAAAGTGAGTTCCAGGACAGCCACAGCTGTTACATAGAGAAACCCTGTCTAGAGAAAAAAGAAAAGAAAAAGAAAAGAAAATTATATCTCAAGAAAGCTAAAATTTCTTAAAGGATTACTTTATGAGTACCAGTGAATAATACACACAAAAAATTATTACTCAATATCTACTTACCAAATGCAAACATGATAGAACTACAAGGAAAAATATTCCAGAACAAACCATGCATAAATAATGGCACACACTTACTTGTAAACCCAGCACTCAGGAGACTGAGGTAGAAGGACTGACACAAAGAAGCCAACATCTGTAGACTACATTTAAAAAAAAAAAAAAAAAAAGGCAAACTTGTCTTTAAAAAAAAGAAGAAAAAAAGCCAGGCCAGGTGGTACATAGACACCTTTAATCTCTTCACTCATGACCCAGAGGCCAGCCTGTCTCCATAGGGAGCTCTGAGGCTCTGAGCCATCCACAGCCATACCAAGACCTTGTTTCAAAAAAAAAAAAAAAAAAAAAAAAACACCAACACCAGAATTCCAAACAGACAGTCCGTATTTAACTGGACAGGGACAAGATAAGATATAACAAACTTACGTTGTTAGCAAGAAGGCCCCATCACCACATCTCTCCAGAGCCTTTCGTGCAGGAGGTTTTGCTGCAAATTCTACAAAACCTTTTCCTGTAGCTCTACCACGATCATCCACAACCACAACAGCTTTCTCTACTGGACCAAACTGGGAAAAGGCTTGCTCTAGAAGCTCATTGGAAACAACTGGAGAAAGGTTCTTGACAGTGAGGGCTGCTCCATGTGTAGCAAAGCGAATTCGGAGAGGTCTGCTCTTCAGTATGGTGCCATCCAGCTCTGCTTTTGCAATTTCAGCCAGTGTTCTAGATTCCTTTTTAAGAGAAAAAGTCATTTTTTAAGTTGAATAACAAAAAAAATTAAATTGGTTTGGCTCTAACACTGGGAAACGAATAATAAGGTCCCTTATCTATTAACTTGGGTATCATATGCTTTTTACTAGGTATTCAAAACATCACTGTAAACATTTTAAGCTAAAAAAAAAAAACTCAGCTGGGGTGTGTGTGTGTGTGTGTGTGTGTGTGTGTGTGTGTGTGTGTGTGTGTGTGTGTTGTACAACTTTGATCCCAGAGCTTGGGAGACAGAACCAGGCAGATCATTGAGTTCAAGGCCAGCCTGGTCTGCTTAGTGAGTTCTAGGACAACCTCAAAAGCTACAGAGAAACCCTGTCTCAAAAAAACCTAAAACAATAATAATAATAATAATAATCTCTTTATAACATACTTCAATTTCTTTGTTTCTTTTTTAAGGCAAGGTTTCCCAGCTATGGAGCCAGTCCTGTAACTCGTTCTGTAGACCAGGCTGGCCTCCAATTTAAAGATCCACCTGCTTCTGCCTCCCTAGTGCTGGGATTAAAAGCATTTGCCGCCACCACCCAGCCTCACACCTGAGTATTTTTGACATTGGTTTATTGGTTCATTTATTTATGCGCTTTATTTTTAGAGACAGTCTCCCTATGGAGTCTAGACTGGCTTCAAAGTCACTCCCTCCACCTCCATCCCTGCTTCTACTTTGTGAGTATTGAGATACAAACATGTGTTACCATGCCTTGTGGATGACATCAAATTCCCATTGCCAGCCTAATCCATTTTATCTGCAAACACTACCATTAAGTCTTTGTGAGGGTTTTGGTTGGTTTGGTTTCTTTAAGAAAGTCTGGTAGCCCTGGCTGTCCTGGAACTCACTATATAGAACAGGCTGGCCTCAAACAGAGATCGGCCTGCCTCTGCTTCCCGAAGTGTTGGGGTTAAAACCATGAGCCACCACCACCTGGCTACACACTTGCTTCTTAACAGGAAGGAAAGAACTGTTCCAGTTACTTGATTCCCAATGAGACCCTATCTCTCAAACAAACAAAATCTCAGCCTGTAAAGATGGCTCAACAAGTTAAATGCACTTACTACCGAGAAAAATTACTGATGTTTGATTCCCAGAACCCACAAAAGGTAAAAGAGAACAGACTCCCAAAGGTGTTCTCTGACCTCTACATGTACACACACGAATGTATTTAACAAAAAATTGAAAGTGAGGGCAGGAGAGATGGCTCAAAACTAAGAACTCAGAGGTCCTAAGTTCAATTCTCTGTAACCACATGATGGCTCACAACCATCTATATTGAGATCCAGTGCCCTCTTCTGTCATTCAGGCATACACGCAGGCAGAACACTGTATACATAAAATAAATCTTTAAAAAATTGAAAGAGAAACTTCCTACTTGGAGATTCACTCTTTTGGGATGAGACCAGTATACATAATGAAAACATGACAAATTTAATAGAAATGTGCTCTGCGAAAACTCCAAGAAAAATCTCGAAGACCTTTTAATATAAGAAACATATCTGTGGGTGGTGGTGGCACACGTCTGTGAGGCCAGCACTTGAGGCAGAGGCAGATGAATATCTGTGAGTTTGAGGCCAGCCTAGTCTACAAAGCTACAGAGAAACCCTGTCTAGAAAAATAAAAAAACTAAAAAAGAAAAGAAAAAGAGAAAGAGAGAGAAACATATCTGAGTCGAGCAATGGTGGCCCATGCCTTTACTCCCAGCACTTGGGAGGCAGAGACTGGCAGATCTCAGTGGGTTCAAGGCCAGCCTGATCTACAAAGCAAGTTCCAAGACAGCCAGAACTGTTACACAGAAAAATCCTGTCTCAGCAAACAAAAAAGAAATATATTTACACCGGGCACATATAAATTAAAATAATAAATCCCAAAACATTAAAAAAAAAATAGTAAAGGTGGGGAAGGGGCTGAGAGGAAAGAAGGGAGGGGAAACTGCAGCTGGGATAAAAATGAAATAAACTTAAAGGAAGGAAGAGAGGGAGGGAAGGAGGGAAGGAGGAATGCAGGCAGGCAGGCCAGCAAAATGGCCCAGCAGGTAAGGTAATGCCACCAAGCCTGATGACCTGGGTTATCAGAATTAACTCCTACAAGTTGGCATGTGACATCTACACTTGCACCAAGTTTACATTCTCAAAATATTTACAGACACACAGAAGAATGTAAAAAAAAAAAAAAAAATTCCTAATAGATAAATGTTCAGTAAAAAAATTACTGTTCTTCTGCAAAATCCTATCTATAACAGTACTTTTATAAAAGCACAAATTAAGACAACCTATTCAGAGATACCAAAAACATTTTGTACCTTGTCTCAATGGTACAGGTCTGTAATCTCCACTACTCTACTCAAGAGACTGAAGCAAGAGGATCTCAAATTCAATAAACACAGATACACACACCTGGGCTAGAAACAATTCAAATTGTAAGCATGTATATGGTTCTTGCATAGGAGTTCAATTGCCATTACTACACCAGATGGATCACAACTGCCTCTAACATCAGCTCCAGGAAATCCAACTCCTCCTGTTGGATGCCATGGATACCTGCATTCATATACACCCGGCCCCCATAGATATATACAAATACACATAATTCAAAAATAATACATCCGAGCCTGGCATTGGTGGCTCACAACTTTAATCCCAGCACTCAGGAGGCAGAGGCAGGAGGACCTCTGTGAGTTCAAGGCCAGCCTGGTCTACAGAGCTAGTTCCAGGACAGGTTTCAAAGTAGAGAAAACCTGTCTCAAAAAAACCCAAAAAATAAAAAAAAATTATACAATAATACATCTGTCAGTATGATGGCTCACAGCTTTAATCCCAGCACTCAGGAGGCAAAGGCAGGTGGATGTCTGAGTTCAAAGCCAGCCTAGTCTCCAGAGTGAGTTCCAGGATAGCCAGGGCTACACAAAAAAATTCTGTCTCAAAAATAAGACAAAAATAAATGATAAGAATAACAGATCTTCCCATCCCTACACACACAAAAAAATATTGGGTGCCGGGTTTAGAAGAGTACATTCTTTTTTTTTCTTTCTTTCTTTCTTTTTTTTTTTTTTTTTTTCTGTAGAGTAGGCTAGCTTGGAACCTACAGAGATCCTCCCATCTCTGCCTCCACAGAGCTAGGATTAAAAGGTGTGTGCCACCAAGCCCAGCTTACAGAAGTATGTCCTAAAGGAGCAAAGGGCAGCCTGTTTATTTCCTACTTTTTTAAAAAACTTATTTATTTATGTATTTTATGTATATGAATGCTCTACTGTATGTACGTCTGCATGCCCAAAGAGGGCACTGAATCCCATTACAGATAGTTGTAAGCCATCATGTGGTTGCTGGGAATTAAATTCAGGACCTCTGGAGGACCAGTCAGTTTTCTGAACTGTTGAGCCATCTCTCACCCACCCCCAATTTCCTACTTTATAATTCCAGAAATTATTTTTAAGTGAGAGGAAGCCTGATATGGAGACTTACACCTGTAAACCCAGGGCCCGGTGAGGACTGCCAGAAGACCAAGGCTACCTTAGGCTAAATAATGAGTTTGTGGCCAATCTGAGCTACTTTTTTGAGATAGACTCTTTGTAGCTCAGGTTGGCCAGTAACTCAGACTCTATCACAAAAGTATATATAAACAGTCCACTGTGGTCGTGCACACTTTTAACTCCTAGGTGGTAGAGGTAGGTGGGTCTGTGAGATTGAAGCAAGTTAGTCTGCAGGGTGAGTTCTATGGCAGCCAAAGCTGCATAGACCCTGTCTCCAAGGGGTGAAAAAAAATTTACCACAAGACAAGCTGTGGCTTGGTGTTGGTGGCACACGCCTTTAGTCCCAGCACTCGGGAAGCAGAAGCAGGCAGATCTCTGTGAGTTTGAGACCAGCCTGGTATACAGAGTGAGTTCCAGGACAGGCTTCAAAACAATACAGAGAAACCCTGTCTCAAAGGGGAAAAAAAAAAAAGACAAGCTGTGTGTATTTAGGGCTAGAGAGACAGCTCAATAGTTAATGGCACTGACTGCTCTTCCCTAAGACTCTGGTTAATTCCCAGCACTTACAAGGCAGCTTGCAACTGTCTGTAACTCCATCCCCAGGGAATCCAATGACTGTTTCAGGCACACAAGCAAGCAAAACCCCATAAACATAAAAACAATTAACTAAAATATTTTAAATAAATATATTTACATCTGCAACATGTACTACATGTTTAACATTAAATCTAAGAAAATTTCCAAGCCTCATGCGGACCTTGAATTTATCCTTCTCTTGAAGTCACTTATATATTCAAGTATCTGTCCTACAAATACAATAAATTAAAATCAATTTTCTCTATATATTAAATCCACATCAAGAATAAAATTTTGAAAGTTGGGGCTGAAGAGTTGGCTCAATGGTTAAGAGAACTGAGTGCTCTCCCAGAAGACTAGGGTATAATTCTCAGTACCCACATGGCAACAACAACTGTCTGTAATTCCAGTACCAGGGAACCCAACCCAAAACACCAATGAACATGATATAAAAAATAATTTTAAAAAAAGAGCACTTTAAAGAAATTTTTGAAGTCAGAATCCCATTAGATGAGCTGGAGAGATAGTTCATCAATCTGTACAGGTATATAATGTACTGCTCTTACAAAAGGCCCAGATTCAGCTCACTACACTCATGGCAGGCAGCTCACAACAGCCCAAAGCTCAAGTTCCAGAGGCATGCTACCCTTCCAGCCTTTAGCCTTAGAAAATACCACACTCACATCCATATACCAACACACAGACACTCATGCACAAATACAAGTACCAAAAAAAATTTTTTTAAAGAGTTCCAATGGAAAGCTTCCAGAAGCCTTCTCAATAGCACATCTGTAACTCCAGTACACACAAAGCCAAGGTCAGAGGATCCTGAGTTCCAACTAGTCTGGGATATATACTGAGGCTCTGTCTCAAAAACAGATAAAAACTTATACAAATTGCAATTACTGTATCTGATATAAGCAGGGCAGTGGTGATGCAAGCCTTTAATCCCAGCACTTGGGAGGCAGAGACAAGCAAATCTGAGTTCAAGGACAGCATGGTCTACAGAATGACTTCCAGAACAGCCAGGGTTATAGAAAAACTCTGCCTGGGGGGGGAGGGGAAATGGGTTGGAACAAAAACCAGATGCAAAGGTCTTACCATAAAAATAACAAAATCCAAACCGGCATTGGGGGTGCATGTCTTTAGTCCCAGCACTAGAGAGGCAGAGGCAGGTGGATTTGAGTTTGAGGCCAGACTGGTCAACAGAGCAAGTTCCAGGGCAGGCTCCAAAACAATACAGAGAAACCCAGTCTCGAAAAACAAACAACAGAAACAAAAAAAAAAGAACTTCTATTTATAACGTCCCCCTGTACAAATGTTTGTTAGTGTGGTAGCTGGCTCTCTCTGCCTCCTGCTTCTGGATCAAGATTCAAGTTAGTTACTGTTCCAGTCCCATGCATACATACATGCCTGCTTGCTGCCATGCTTGTCACCATGATGATCATGGACTCAAACCCTCTAGAATTGTGCTAACTTCTAAAACACATGCTACAAATGCTATGGCATGCATATCTCTCTCTCTCTCTCTCTCTCTCTCTCTCTCTCTCTCTCTCTCTCTCATGCATCTCTCTCTATCTCTCTCTCTCTCTCTCTCTCTCTCTCTCTCACACACACACACACACACACACACACAACACACATACACACAGAGTAATAAAACCACTTCAAACCAACTACGCATAATTCTTGCCTAACATACTAGGATTTTTTTTCTTTTACTTAAAGAAGGTGTAGCATAATATTCTAATGCTAGGTTAAATCAAATACAGCGTAGCACCCATCCTTGCCCCCAGGGTGGCTTAGGGTGGACAGCAGGCAGTGTAGAGGGGGAGAGAGAGAGCGCAGGACCATTACTTGTTAGGATGCTAGGTATGGAACCCTGGGCCTTGAGGGTGCTAGGCCAGCGTTCTGCCACTGAGCTACATCCCCCTGCCCTTCAACTCACATTCCCATTGAAAGCAAAAGGGTGATTTGGAGCATTCTTTTAAGGAACAAGTCCGCGTCCGCTGCCTAAATTTCTCTTCAAGTTCATACCCCCCCCCCAATTCACCTCGTGACAACACTATTTCGGTCTGGAAAGACTGTCACCCCAAAAGCCGCCCGCCCTCCTGACCCCGCCCCCCTGCGGTACCCGGACGCTCGCTCGCTCGCTCGCAGCCACAACCTGGGGCTAGCGGGGAGCTGAAGCGCTGCGGCGCCCTCACGCCAAGCCGCAGCCCCCGCGAAGCCTTTTTGTTTCTCGCGCCCCGCCGCAGACTCACCAGGCGGATGAAGCCGAAGCCTCGGTCGCGGTTGATGAAGACCTCGCTGGGCTCGCCGTAGCGCTCAAAGAGCCTCTTGAAGTCCTCCTCCGTGATGTCGGTGGGCAGGTTACCCACGAAGAGGCGGCAGCGCTGCGTGTACGTCTTCTCGCCCGGCTTGAGGAAACTCTTGATGTCGATGGTGAAGCCCATCTCCTCGTCCGCGTGCTCCTCCGAAGGCGCGGGTGGCGGCGCCTGTTCCCCGGGCAGCGTCAGCGCCATGGCCGCCGCGGGCACCGGCTCGCCCTCGCCGGCCGCCGACTCCAGGGCGCGAAGGCGAGCCGGGTTTTTCTCAATGCGTACTTGCTTCAGGTTTCCTCTTAACATCATCTTAGCGAGCTCGCCTCGGAAGCTGGATGCGGCCTAGACCTCAGTGTACACACGTCCCCACATGTATCTATGGAAACGAAGCAAGGGAAGCCAGGTAGAGGACGGGAGCCCTGCCTCCACGGGACCACGCCGGCGGTGGCCGAGAGCTCAAAATGGCGCTGCTTCAAACTGCAGTTGGAAGAGACGCGGGCTGGAGTCCCGCCCCTCCGCAAGGCGCCTGCGCAAATTCCGCACTCGCGGACCGTTTGCAAGCTCGGCGCGTGCGCACACCGTGGCGAGCCGATCCGTATGGTCCAGTGTTAGGACACCAGATCCCAAGACACTGGAGACTTTTGAGGAAGGTGGTTGTTTTTGTTTTTTGCTTTTTGCAACTGGATCAGAGGCTAGCCTTGAACTTTTGATCCCCCGGCCTCAGCCCTGGGACACCCAGGTCAGCCACTGCATGTAAGGGACAAATTATTCCTTTGCAGTACGGTGTGAAAATACAGTAATTTAGGGAATGTATTTACCCTTTTAAACATTATGGTAATTGTCATTGAAAGGGAAAAGGAAAACTTGGCATGTCTTCAGCACTGATAAGACTAGGGAAGAAGGATACGGAGTTCAAGGTCAGCTTGGGCTACACAGCAAAGTAGTATATTTTTCTTGAGACAGGGTTTCTCTGTATAGCCTTGGCTGTCCTTGCTTCTTTAGAACAGGCTGGCCTCGAACTCAGAGATCCACCTGCCTGTGCTGAGATTAAAGGCATGCTCCACCATGCATGACAAAACTTACATACATTGTTTTGTTGTTTTGGTTCTTCAAGACAGGGTTTTTACAAACAATATTTCCAGTTAGGTGGTAGTGGCTCTCACCTTTAATCCCAGCACTGAGGAGACAGAATCTGGCAGATCTCTGTGAGTTTGAGGCCAGCCTGGTCTACAGAACAAATTCCAGGACAGTCGGGGCTACACAGAGAAACCCTATCTCAAGAAACAAAAACAAAAAGATAAAATAATATTTCCAACCAATTGAAAACACCTTTTGACAGGTATGATAGTTCACACCTGTAATACTAGCTAGCACTTGAGAAGCAAAAACCTGACAAAAATAATGAAATTTTAAAAAATCATTTCCTAATTAAGCAATCCAATTTTATTTTTCAGAATTGGGAACTGTACCTGAGCCTTTACACATGCCAGCACTGACCATGTCAGAAGCCCTACAATCCAGTTTTCTGAAACAATTGTGTTTGTGTTTTGTTCTGTTGTAGGGGGAGAGTGTCGAGTTGCTAGCTTTCTTTTCTTTTTGAGGCAAGGTTTCTCTGCTTGCTCTGGCTGTCCTGAACGCTCTATATAGACCAGGCTGGCCTTGAACTCACAAAGATCCACCTGCCTTTCCTCCTCTGCTTCCACTTCTTCGAGCTGTGATTAAAGGCTTGCACCACCATGCCAGTGTGTTGTTCTGTATTGACTTCAGAGAAGAACTCCATGGAATAGCTTGTAAAATTAGTATAATCAGAGCCTGGTCCCAGCACTGGGGAGGCAGACACAGGTGAAACTCTATGAGTTCAAATCCAGCCTGTTCTACAGAGCATGTTCTAAGACAGCCAAGGCTACACAGAAAAACCCTGTCTCAAAAAGAAAACAAAAAACAGAGCTGGAGAGATGGCTCAGTGGTTAAGGGTACCAGGTATTCTTTCAGAGAACCTGGCTTCCAACATCCACATGGCTGGTCACAATCCAGTAGCATAGATCTGACACCAGATCCTGGGCACCAGCCATACACATGGTACACATACATACAGACAAAACATTCATGCTTATATAAATTTTTTTTTTTTTTATTTGAAGCTACATGGTCAACCAGATGGTGGTGGTGCATGCCTTTAGCCCCAGCACTTGGGAGGCAGAAGCAGGCAGATCTCTGTGAGTTTGAGAACAGCCTGGTCTACAGAGCTAGTTCCAGCACAGCCTCCAAAGCCACAGAGAAACTCGGAGGGAGGGGGGTGACAGTAAAAATGTGAAACCTCTTCTTTGATTAGTATTGTTATTATTTACTAATTAAATCTATTCATTTATTTTATAACCTGACCAGTCCCTTCTCCTTCCTCCCCTCCTATTCCTTCCTCTCCATTTCCCTGTAACCTATTCTTAAATATTTACCCCAGTAAAAATGATGTTCACATGAAATCTTTTTTTTTTTTAAAGATTTATTACTTACATGGTGTTCTGTCCACATGTATGCCTGCAGGCCCAGAAGAGAACACCAGATCTCATTATAGATGGTTGTGCATCACCATGTGGTTGCTGGAAATTGAACTCAAGACCTCTGGAAGAGCAGTCAGTGCTCTTAATCTCTGAGCCATCTCTCCAGCCCCCTCACAAGGAATCTTTTATACAAATCTCCTTAGGAGTGTTGTTTGTAGTCTCCTATACTTTAGGCTGACCATGTAGCTGACAGTGACCTTGAAATGTGACCCTTATTCATGCCTTCACCTTTCAAGTGCTGGGATCACGAATATGCACCACCAAAGCAAGCTACAGGGGGTGGGGAAGCACTAGTACTTTATTCGAATTAACAAAAACTGGAAACAAACCCTTACATTGGTGAGATGATTAAGTATTGTATTTTGGTAGTGTGTTTTTGTTCTTGTTTTTTGATTTTGTTTTGAGACAGTCTCACAAAATAGTCCTGGCTATTCTGGAACTTGCTATGTAGACCAACCTGGCCTGGAACTCAGAGATCTACTTGCCTCTGTCACCCAACTGCTGGTAATCGAACCAGTAGTTGGTGTTTCTGAAGGTAAAAGAAACAGAGAAAGTTTATTAAGAAATAAAAAGTCACTGGGTGGTGGTGGCACATGCCTTTAGTCCCAGCACTCAGGAATCAGAGGCCAACCAGGGCTACACAAAGAAACCCTGTATCAAAAAAAAAAACAACAAACCAGAAAGGATATTCCCAAAGATGGGCGTGTGTTTGGGGAGCAGAAATAAGTCTACATAGAATGTAATTGTGGTGAAATACTACACTACTCAGAAGTAAACTACTGGCACAAGTAGCACAGTGGCTCAAGAAGCCATACTTGCTCAGTGTGGTGGCACATGCCTTTATTCTCAGCACTGGAGAGACAGAGGCGGGGGATTGCTGTGAGGTCCTGGCCAGCAAGGACTAAAACAAACTGATTCTTTGAATTATTGATAATCCCACTAATAAAGAAAAGCCAAGTTTAAAGCAAGCTTTAATTAAATACTGGCCAGGTGGATGGGATCGGGCCAGGTCCCTACCTAGGTTCCTGGAAAATGGCCCAAAATCAAGTATGGCAGGGGTTTAAGAAGCAAAACCCATAATTCATTGCATGAATTCATCGTCCTATCATGTCCATCCAGGGGCAAACATACATCTTAGTAGCTCATACCTTTACTCCCAGCACTTGGGAGGCAGAGGCAGGCAGATCTCTGTGAGTTCGAGGCCAGCCTGATATACAGAGCTACTTCTAGAACAGCCTCCAAAACAATACAGAGAAACCCTGTCTTGAAAAAAAACAAAACCACATACATCCTGTTGTATTTCCTGCCTGTGAGCTTCCCACCTGCATGTGATCAAGGGCATCCAATACAAATAGGTCAAACAAAGTTGTTTAGGGGAGTAAAAATATGGCTTGTTATCTCCCATAAACAACAGCCTCCAGCATTTCAGGAACTGTCTGTCTTTGGGCATGGGGCTTGCAGATCAGAGGCGGTTTTTGTTTCATGGATCTCTTAGGTATAGTAACTAAAACTTAAAATGTAACTTTGGTTCTCACAAGATAAAACTTTGTCTAGTGGTAGTAACTATACAACTATCAAAGCAAATGCTTGTCAAAACTGACAGAATTGTATAATGGAAGAGTAAAGGTAATTTTAAAGTAGAGGTCAGTTTGAGCTTGGTGTCTCACAGTTGTCCTCCTAGCACTTGGAGTTAAGAGGACGGCTGAGGCCAGCCTGGCTGCACAGTGAGGTATAGGTCAGCTTGGGCTACAAAGTTAGACCCTGTCTTGAAAAACAAACAGAGCCAGAGGTGGCTCAGTGATTTAGGACCTAGGGTTGATTCAAAGCACGCCTACATGGCAGCTCACAATTGTCAGCAATTCCAATATTGGGATCTGACACAGCTGTAACCTCAAATACTAGGCATGCATATGGTACACAGATAAACATGCAGGCAAAACATCCATACACATAAAAATAAAAATATCAACCAAAAATATATTCACTATCTAAAAATAAAATGAAATCAAGTCTAATTAACCTCTTATTTAATTCCCTTAGTCACTATCCAAATTTGAACCTCCTAGATTCTAATCCCCCAACAGTTCTCTATGACCCTTAATATATCCCAGTTTCCTCCACCTTTTCCAGGTGCTCCAAAGCCAACGGAGAACAGTCTTTAGACACTGTTAACAATCCTCCAGCCTTAATTTTCTCTGTCCATCTACCCTCCTGCTTTAAATACAGCTTGTTTTCTCTGAGGACTGTGTTTCTTGTGAATCTCTCTACAATCAGGCTGGTGTGATTATAGATTACACGTCTGTAATCAGCATTGAGAAGCTTGGCTGAGTTAGGTTCATACTTTTGCAGGCAACATAGAAGACAAAGAAAATATCCACTCCGGCTGGGCTACAAAAGTAAATAACCAGACAGTGGCACAAGCCTTTACTCCCAGCACTGGGGAGACAGTCAGATACTCTCTGTGTTCAAGACCAGCCTTGATCTCTCTCTCAAGTGTAAGACCAATTTGTTTCCTTCTTCTTTGACAAAAATTTTAACTCCTAAAAGCTCATTCCAACCCTGGCAGTGGTGCACCCCTTTAATCCAAGCTCAGGAGGCAAAAGCAGGTGGATCTCTATGAGTTCCAGACCAACCTGGCCTCAGAGTACAGCCAAGGCTGTACTGAGAAACAGTCTTGAAATACAAACAAGAAGCTGGGTCTTCCTACCCCAACTAACATGCTAAGTGGCCCATCTCCCAGGTGATCTAGATTTTGTCATACTGACAACACTTAACCATCACAACTGAAAATTTATGTTGTTGAAAATATAATCATGCCTTGTATTCAGCCCCTTCATTCATACCAAGTAAAGGAACAGGTCATTTTGTTTGTATGTATGTGTGTGCAGGTATATGTGTGTTCATGTAGAGGCCAGAGGTGGGTGTCTTTCCTGTGTTCTACTTTTGAAACATGCTGTCAAACTACTTACCCCATATAGGGTACCAGTGATAGACCAAAGAAATGATAGATCAAATTCAAATTTTGTAAGCCAATGAAGTTATAGAGGGCTACCTACAGCAATATGGATTCAGGTTTAATTACTAGGAGCATGGGTGACTTGAAGGCAGCTATGGCACCAAAAAGTCTACCCCAGACTGGGTTAACAACTCACGTTACTTATAGCTCCCTCAGGACTAGAGTAGTATCCTGAAAGCATCTGAAAGGCCAGTAGCTAGGCAGGAGAGGCAGGATTTCTAACAGACAAATCTAGGGTTGTGAGAGATACCAATGGGAGTTGGAACAGGTTGAACATACAAGACAGAAGAAAGGTAACATGTGATGGAATGTAGATTAATAGAAATAGGCTAAGTTATAAGAACTGATTAAAAAAAAAAAAAAGCCTACGCTAAGGCCATGCTTTCATAATCAATAAGTCTCTGTGTCATTATTTGTGGACTGGCAGTCCCAACAAGAAAGCTTACTACTTAAATCCTTGGAGGAGACCTAACTGTTCTCCCTGCCCATTCAGGAATCTGAGATGACTTGTTCCTGGGCTCATCCCTAAAGGATGAGGTCCTAAAGATCATTCCAGTGCAGAAGCAGACTCCAGCTGGTCAGCACACCAGGTTCAAGGCTTTTGTTACTATTGGGAGACAATTGTCATGTTGGTCTTGGGGTTAAGTGCTCTAAGAAAGTATCCACTGCCATCTGAGGGTCCATCCTGTTTGGCCCCTTTCCATTGCCCTATGCAGAGAGGCAAAAAGATTGTAAGAAAAAGATTGGCAAGCCCCACACTGTTTCATGCAAGGTGACAAGCTGCTGTAGCCCACTAGTATGTCTCATCTCTGACTCCAGAGCCATTGGCATCATCTCTGCTCCTGTGCCCAAGAAGCTTCTGATGATGGCCAGTGTTGATGACTGCTACACAATAGCCAGGGACTACACTGCCACCTTGGGCAACTTTGCCAAGGCCACAGATGATGTTATCTCCAAGTTACCTGACCCCCAACCTCTAGAAAAAGACTGTATTCACCAAGTATTCTAATCAGGAATTCACTGAACATCTTGTGAAAACCCATAACAGATTCTCCATCCCAAGATCTATCTGTGGCCACCACATAAGGGTTTTCATACAAGAATACAGTGAATTAAGTCTTAAAAAAAAAAAAAATGATAAAAAAAAAACTTTTTTTCACACATGGAGTATACTTTCACAAGAAAGTTAAGTATGACACTGAAAAGTTAAATATACTCACACATACTAGTATTTTGTTGAGTACTATAACTTGCTTTGTAGAGTTCAGGCTGACCTTGAACTCAGAGATCTACCTACCTCTGCCTCCCAAGTACTGGGGTTAAAGATGTGTACCACACTGCCCAACTACCTACTTTTTAAATGTTTCTTATATTCATACTAACATAAAAATAGCTATGTAATCTTAGTAATTATAATTCTCATGACAAAAGCTAAAAAATACACATTAAATTGAAAACAAATATAAAGCAAAATTCAAATTGCCTTTATTTACTGTAACAAATGCACTGATTTGCACAAATAGAAAAATGTTTTAAAGAAAGAAAAAATGAGAATTTGGTTTATAAGCAAACATCTGTAGCTTCAGATCCTATTCTGTTCGTTCTTAGGTTGAATACATTTTCCTTTTTGGTTTTCCAAGACAGGGTTTCTCTGTGTAGCCCTGGCTTTCCTGGAATTTGCTCTGTAGATGAGACTGGCCTCAAACTCACAGAGATCCACCTGCCTCTGCCTCCTGAGTACTGGGATAAAGGGCATGCCCCGCCACTCCCAACCTGAATATATATGTTAAAAATGCTTATTATATATGTATCCTGTTGTCGCTGGCTCTCCAGCCATAAAGTGGAAGTGATCTAAGAACAACTTAACAAGGTGAGACCCTACATAGTGAAAAAAACTCAAACCGTCTTTACTAAAATCTGCAAAAATGACTATTCACTCCAATTGTTTTTCCATCCAGAACAGGAATTTTTTACTATTTATTTGCTATTAGACATATTGGTAACACACACTCCTCTAAGTTCCCCCACTTAAATGCCACAATGTAATGATAATCACTCCTGGCACAAAACTTCTCTGGGTAATGCAGACACTGACTGTCATGTCTGGAGCAGACAGGACATTATGTATACAACAGCAGCACGCCATCTTCCCCATCTTCATACAATCTATGCTCTGTCCCTTCATCGGTTTTACTTTTCAAGTTGGATTTTAATCTTGAATACTTAACACTATTGTTAATGTGCATCTCACTTTCTTCATGTTTACTAAGAATATGTGACAAATGCTGCCAATCTTTGCACCCGTTCTCATTTCTCAGTTGATTTTTTCCTTCCCCAAAGAGTCTACAATACAGGCAAAACACTGAGTCTTTGGAGGCTGAATAGAGTAGCCAGGACCTCGTGGTCTTCTCACCACTTGGAAGAATCCGTGTGTAGTACGCTTCTGAAAACTTCCTCCCCGTGCTGTCTTTTGGAAAATTAAAATTTCTTATTTGAGGTGGATCATTTTTGACAAGAATATCACGTTGTTTCATGTTCAGTATTCGGGGCCATAAACCTGGATCTGAAGACAGCACACCTGACATCCCAGAGTCTTCTGAACCCTTGTCTCCCAGCTGCTCTTGAACCACATCAGATGTATCAAGTACCACTGTCACAGGGGGTGAGTTCACAAGCTGCTCCTCTAGGGATGGATCTAGGTTACATTGTGCTGCAACTTTCATTACCTCTGAAATTTTTTCCTTTTTTTCTGGTATTTCTCCTATTTTTCCTGAAAGTGTACTTGATTCATGAAACTTTCTTTCCTTTTCTTCTCTGACAGCATTCCTTTTTCTGTTTTGTAAAAATGCTATTTTTGATTTTGTTTCCATTATCTGTGAAGAAATAGAAAATTACAATTTTATTGGCATTTTAAAAATTGAAATACAGAAATAAGACCAGGCAATGGCTTATTGTTAGCTTTCAAAGAAATAAGGCATACCAAGCATGCACTCAGTGTGTGTGTATATATATATATATATATATATATATATATATATATATATATATATATATATACATACATACACACACACATGAAACAAACCATTCATACTCTTAAAATATAAGAAAGAAAATAGCAAAAAATTAGAATTACGCTAAAGCTCTGATGGAAATTTAACAATATAAGTTGAATTGGGAAAGCAGTTTGGCAATTCATCTGACATTCTTAACACATCATCTATACAGACAAGGTATATATCAAAGATAAATGTTATGTTCACATAAGCATTCAATGAAATAAATTCAAATGGCAATTAAACAAACAAACAGAACGAAGTATAAAGCTAGGTGGTGGTGGCAGCACACACCTTTAATACCAGCATTTGGGAGGCAGAGGCAGATGGAGCTCTGTGAATCCAGCCTGGTCTACAGAGTAAGTTCCAGGACAGCCAAGGATACAAAAAGAAACCCTGTCTAGAAAACAAAAAACAAAAAACAAAACAAAACAAAAAAAAAATCAAGTATAACCTGGCAAAGACACTAAACTAAACCTTATATCCTAGCACTTAGAGGAGGAAGAGGCAGGTAGAAGCTAGCTTGGTTTAGTTCACACAGAGTTCCAGGCCAGCCAGAGATATAAAATAAGACCTTATCTAAAAAAGAAAGAACAGATGGGAGAAAAGGATGGGGACGGGCAGGCGGGCAAGGAGGCAGGAAGGCTAGTGTGCTGGTTAGTTTTATAGCAACTTAGCACAAGCTAAGGGGAGGGAACCACAATTAAGAAAATGTCTCTAAAGCCAGGCAAATGGTACCTCATGCCTCTAGTCCCAATACTCAGGAGGCAGGGACAAGCAGATCTCGAGTTCCAGACCAGCCAGGTCTACATAGCAAGTTCCAGGACAGGCAGGACTGTTACACAGAGAAACTGTAAAATTATATATATAAACTGTAAAATTATATATATCCCCTACCCTTCAAAGCAAGATGTCACTACAGGGCCTGGCTGTCTTGAATCTACGTAGGTCTGTCTACCTCTGTTGTGATTAAAGGTATTATCTCACGCACGGTTTTTTTTAAAGGCTTATTTACTTTATACAGATGGTATTTTGCCTCTATGAATGAGTATGTGCATGCATGGTGCCCATAGAGTCCAGATGAGGTCCCCTGGAACTGGAGTTATAAATGGTTAAAAGCCACCATGTGGGTATTGGGAATCAAATGAGGCCCTGCAAGAGCACCAAGTACTCTATAAAGTTCTGAGTCACCTCCCCACCCCCCCAAAAGTAATTTAATGGCAAAATTGGTATAATTCTATTTACACATGTGCATAAATACATATATGTAACAAGGATCTCTGATTTCAGTTCAGTATTCGTTTACTTTTCTTTTTGTTTTTTCAAGACAGAGTTTCTCAGTGTAACAGTCTTGGCTGACTTGGAACTCGTTGTAGACTGGGCTGGCCTTGAACTCAGAGATCCACCTGACTCTGACTCCTGAGTGTTAAATTAAAGGTGTAGGCCACCATGCCCAACTCTATTGATTTTTTTTTTTGGAAAGGGTTTCACTGTGTAGTTCCAGCTGGCCTCAAACTCAAACAGACATCTCAAGTGCTAGGATTAAAGGTGTGCCACCACACTCTTCATTTTATCATTACTTTCCAAATCACTTGTGGATTTAAAGTGAGACTTACATACCATTTCCTTCCTTCTTTATGGGCTCAGGATGTGTTTATTTCATAAATGATTACCTAGCACTCACAAAGCTCTGGGTTTGATATTCAGCATCACATAAACTAGGTGGAGTAACACATGCCTGTAATTCTGGTGTGGGGTGTGGGGTTACAGGAAGGATATCAGAAATTCAAGGTTATCCTCAGCAATATAGCAAGTTTGAAGCCAACCTGGACTAGAAACTATCTCAGAAAGCAAAACAAGAGATTGATCGGCTGTAGTGTATACAGCTTTTGAAAAGGACCCATGCTGTTCCTAGCACCAATGTCGGATAACTAGCTCACAAAGACCAGTAGGATCACGCTCCAGAGGATCTTCCAGGGGATCTGATGCCCTCCCCTCTTCTAGCCTCCATGGGTAACTGCAATCATATGGACACAATAACATGCAATAAAAAATAAAACAAAATTTGGGGGCTTGGGAGATGACTCAATACCTAAGAGCACTCAGTGTTCTTTCAGAGGACTTGGTTTTTCATTCCCAGCACCAACATGGTGGCTCACAACTATTTGAAATCCCAGTCCCAGGGAATACAATGACTTTTTTTGACCTCCAAAGGCACCAGGCATGAACATGGTGAACACATGCGTCAGACAGGCAGAAAGACACTCACACACACAGGCAATACACACATATACACAAAACAAAAATATCTAAAAAAAAGCAAATTCTTGAACATACAGAAAAGCACCATTCCCTTACTAAATTTTTTAGGTTGCTTTTTTTTCTTTTTTAAAGATTTATTTATGTGTACATAATTCTCTCTGCATGTACACCTGCAAGCCAGAAGAGGGCATCAGATTTCATTATAGATGGTTGTGAGCCACCATGTGGTTGCTGGGAATTGAACTTAGGACCTCCAGAAGAGGTCTCTTCACCTCCGAGCCATCTCTCTAGCACCTACTTACTAAATTTTTAAACAGGGTTTCTCAAAATACCAGGCTGGCCTCAAAACTGACTCTTCCATGAACTATACATGGCAGAATCATATTTTATTATGGTAAAGAAGGAAGACATTTTAAAAGATCTTCTTCATTCTTTTTACTTTTTGAGACAGGGTTTCTGTGTTGCCCTGGCTATCCTGGAACTCACCTCTGCCTCCCATGTGCTGGGATTAAATGCATGAACCACCACCGATCAGCTCTTAAAACAGATTTTCATGTAGCCTAGGCTGGTCCCAAATTTGTTCCACAGCCAAGGATGAATTTGAACTGTCAATTTGGGTATGTGTATGTATATACATAGATCATGGCACAAATGTGGAAATCAGAGAACAATTCAGTTCTGTCTCCCATCATGTAGGCTATGTGATTGAACCCAAGTGGCAAGTATCTCTCTAGCCACTGAGTCCTCTCTCTGGGCTGACCCTGAACTTCTGATCCTACAGTTTCTACCCCCTGAATGCCAGGAATACAGGAATGCACCAACATGGGATTGAATCCAGCACTTTCTGCATGATAGGTGAGCACTAATGAACTATATACCATTCCCTTTAATTTGCAAATCTTGAATAATCATTTATTCTTTTCCTCCTAACTTAAGAATCATCAATTTGGGCTGGGTGTGGTGGTGCATGCCTTTAGTCCCAGCACTCAGGATGCAGAGGCAGGTAATCTCTTTGAGTTCCAGGCCAGCCTGGTCTACAAAGAGACTTCCAGGACTACACAGAGAAACTCTTTCATTGGGGGCGGGGGGGAAGAACAAAAACAAAACAAAAACCTAAAATTAATCAAAAGAATCACCAACTGACTTCTGCATTTTTTTTTTTTTTTTTTTTTTGAGACAGGGTCTTTCTACAACTCCCTGGCTGTCCTGGGACTTACTATGCAAACCAGGATGGCTTTGAACTAAGAGCTACCTGCCTTTACCCACTGAGTGCTGTGACTTTAAAGGCATTTACCACTACACCTGGTTATCAACAGACTTCTAAGTAAGGATGATGGGAGTTTACTTTCACATCACCCAGAATATACCCAGTCACAGCAAAATAATTTGTTGGGGGAATCTGTCATGTACCAACAGGATGTTGAAGACCATACCGAGCGTCTACCCACTAGATGTCAACAGCACCCCTAAAGCACTGGCAGTAAAAAATGTTCCCCAAATCACTGGCTTAGATCAAAAGTACCTTTGTATTTTGGGGCAACTGAGATTTCTCAGCCAGTAAATGCACTTGCATGATGGCTTGAGTTAATCCTTGAAACTCAATGAGAACTAACTCCACAAAGTGTCCTCTCACCTGTACACAGGGTCATAATGTTCACCTGCACTCACGCACATATTAACCACACACTATAATAACTATTTATTTCATATATATTACATATAGATAAGTATTTTCTTAAACTTTATTTTTTTATTTGGGGGATGGTGCCAGTACGGGCCAGATGTCAGATGCTTTGGTGTTAGAGTTACAGATGATAGTAATCCACCTGATGTGGGTGCTGGGAATTGAACTTGTGCCACCAGGGACTTAACCTAGGACTGTCTGTATACCAGGGAAGCCTTCTGCTTTTTCTTAAAATGCCCATGTATTGCTAAGGATTCTCTACTGCTCTTCTCTGAAGACCTGCTATTAATCACTTTTAAACAAGATGTGTATATGCAGCTACGGCCTATTTTGATTACACATATTTTCCCATTTGCTTTCTTCTCTTCATACCTTATGTTTTTTATAATTTTTACAAATGTGTTTATGTACAGGTGTATTCACATGTACACACATTATGTGGATATATGCATTCTTGAGCACATGCAGTCACAGAACATTAAGTGTCCTGTTCTAAATACATGCAACCCTAGGAAAATTCAGTGAGTTACAAAACAAAGACATTGTGATGGTTTGTATGAGAGAGATATCCATGGTGAATCTCAGGCATTTAAATAGTTGTCCCTAGCTGGTGGCTATTTGGGGTTGAATTTGGAGATGTAGCCTTGCAGGAGAAAGTATATCACTGCAAAAAACTTTTGAGGTTTCAATACTCCCACCATTTCCTGTGCTTTCTCACTTTCCTGTTTGTGAATCAGATGTGAGCACTCAGCTACCACTCCAGCTATCTCCACTTCACCATCATGAACTATTATTATCCCTCTGAAATCATAAGCCCCAAATAAGCCCTTTCTTCTCCAAGTTGCCTTAGTCATGGTGTTTTATAACAATAAGTAAGTAATACAAACATGAATGTAGGAAAGGGATTTGGAGGCAGGGGAAGTTGACAAAGTGGAAATAAGGGAATTAGAGTAATGAAATATATTACATATATGATCTATATTCATTTAAAAAAAATTTGATTCATTTTGTTTTTCAAACAGGGTTTCTCTGTGTGGCCTTGGCTGTCCTGGAACTCATTCTGAACTGAGGTCTACCTGTCTCTGTCTCCCAAGTGCTGGGATTAAAGGTATTCACCACCACCACCACCCAGCTACTTATGGAATTGTTAAAGAAAAAAAAATTAATAGTATTATTCAGCCAGATCTCTGAGACAAGGTGTTGTTTTGTAACCTTGTCTGATCTAATTTGCCAGGTGGAACAGAGTGGCTTCCATCTTACAGAGATCCACCTGCCCCTGCCTCCCTAGTGCTGGCATGTACCATCATCATAGGTATTAAACCGAAGAGCCCAGCATGGTAGTAGACACTTGAATCTGAGTACTCTGCAGCACAATGGGAGATGGCAACAAGAAAACCACCAGAAGCTTTAAGGCCAGATAGCCTGGTGCACGGATTAAATAATGAGATGTCATCTCAAACAAGATTGAAGGCAAGGACAGACACCCCAGGTTGTCTTCCAACTTTCACCTGTAGTCACTTGCATTCACAGAAACATGCATGTGTGTGCACACATTAGCAAAGGGAAGGAGGAAGAGAGAGAATTAGGGATTGGAGAAATTAAGCAATTAAGAACACTGGCCTGCTCTTCCACGGGATCTGGGTTACATTCCTAAAACTCACATGGTGGCTCACATCTCACATCCGTCTGTAACTATAGTTCCTAAAGGATGCATGTGATACACAAACATGCAGGCAAAACAGCCATGTACATAAAATAACATTGTAGGAGCAAATGAAACAATGAATTACCTCTTTATATTCAGTGGCACAATTCTGACTGCAGAAGCTCTTTTGCTGACCGGTAATCAGGACCCTGTGTCCAGTATTTTTGGGCATATACTTGCCACATTGTTCACAGCAGTTCATTATTAGACCATTAGTAAATCTGTACTCATTAAAGCAATTGTTACTACACAGTTTATGTGTTACATGGTTAACACTGATTTCATGGCGAACCTAAAAGAAAATAAAATTTCTTAAGACAGTATTATAAAATTTACTGCCCTACAGTATGTGGATCCTTCCTTACAATACTTGGGAGGAGGATGAAATCATTATCCATCCTTAGAATGGTGTCTGTCCATCTAGCAGTAAGGTGGATCGACAGCTGTAACTGAAGTAAATTTTTGTTTCTGATTTGAGTGGCCCCCAAAGCTACCCAACATCCGACTGAGTTACTGAGGGCAATGTAAAACAAAGGACTGCCTGAATAATGTCTCTCTTCCTCTTGAACATGCATTAAACTATTTGTCCCACACATTCTTAGAGAACATTGCTTCCTTCATTGTCCTGAAATCACTGATTATAACTAATTCCACATAAACAGACATATACTTTCAAGACTATGAAAATTAGGTAAATTCCTATATATATAAGTATTTTCTTGAGAGATGGGAGAGACAAGGTCTCACTTTTATATAGCCTTGGCTGTCCTGGAACTCATTGTACATACACCTGGTTAGCCTCAAATTCACAGAGATCTGCCAGCCCCTGCTTCTCTGATGCTGGCATTAAAGATGTGCACCACCACTCATTGGTAAATTATTTCAATAAACAGAATTCTAACATCTTAATAGTTCTTCTAACCTGAGAATTTAGAATATAGACATTAGATGGCATAGCTTACACTGGTATTTAAAACTCAGCATTATTTCTAGGAGCCTAAATAGTTAGCAGTATAAAAAGCCAGACCTCTCCTAATTTATTACACATTATACATCTTGACTTAGTAAAAACTTCTTTTCTGAAACTCTGGGAGTATTCACAGGGAGACAGAGATGCACTATAAAGCTCTGGTAAGGACTTGCTTGACCCCACTGGAGGAATCACAGTTGCTGTCTTCACAGGAGAATCTCTGGAATACAAAAGAGAAACAAATGTCTTAAGATTACTGTACTTTAAAATACACTCTCAATCTTACCTCCACTATTTCCTAAATAACACAGGAGAAAATTTTTTGTAACAACAAAAATGCACTAAAGTTCATAGCATTCAAGAAGGATTAAAAAATGCTGGTAGCTGGGGCTAGAGACAGCTTAGTGGTTAAGGGCACAGGCTGCACTGGGTGGTGGGGGCACACACCTTTGATCCCAGCACTCAAGAGGCAGATGCAGGTGGATCTGAGTTTGAGGCCAGCTTCATCTACAGAGTGAGTTCTAGGACAGCCAGGGATCCAAGAAACCTGTCTCGAAACCTGCACCCTCCATCCCCCAAAAGAGAACACTGGTTGCTCTTGCAGACGAGCCAGGTTTGGTTCCTACCACCCACATGGTGGCTTACAGCTGTCCCTAACTCCAGTTCCAGAGAACCCAGCATCTTCTTTAGGCCTCTCAGAGTACCAGGCATGTGCAGAGTATACTTAAATAGACATAGGCAAAACAAAATATGCTGGAAGAAATAAAACCAATGGTGCATGTACTGCTCTTATAGAGAACCTGAGCTTGGTGCCTAGCCTACATGAGGCAGCTCAGTACTGCCTTGCAACCCCAGCTACAGGGTGCAACATCTCTGACTTCGGTGCACCTGTACTCACATGTACCTACACACAAACACACACAACTTGAATATTTTTTGCCTTTACTTTTATTTTATGTGTATGATTATTTTGTCTGCATGTATGTCTGTTGACCATATAGATGCAATGCTCACAGGGGCCAGAAGATGGTGTTGGATCCCCTGGGACTGGATGCTGGAAAAACCAAGAGCAGCCAGTACTCTATAGCACTGAGCCATCTCTCGAGCCCCATAAAAATAAATTTTAATAAATGTTGGTAGTGGGCCTGAAGAGATGGCCCAAAAAGAAAAGGCATTTACTGTCATGCTTGATACCCTAGGTTCCATCCCTGGAACCCACATTGTAGAAGAAAAGGACCAACTCCAATGGGCTATTCATGAGCATACCACACACACAGACACACAGATGCACACACACAAAATGTAGACGAAAATAAAACCCACATGTAAAAAGGGAAAGGCAAATGTAGCACCAGAGAGAAGGGTACTATACTTCTGTACCTCCATACATTATTATGTTAAACTACAATATATAGGGGAACTGGAAAATAAAGAAAACAAACAAACAAAACCTTGCAGTATAGATGAGCCCATAGTTCTAGAATAATACAATCTTAAAACGTGAAACATCTCTGTAACATCTACAACAAGTCTAGCTTACATTTATATCAGGGTATTTATTAATACTGATAGCATTAAACCACATGTAGAAATGTTGAGGTCTGCTTACTTTTTACTTGTTACATTCCGTGTCTTTCGAGTACGCTTATGAGAGAAAGAAGAAAGGCAGGTGGTTGAACAGAAGAGATGAGCCGACCCTTTCCGCTGATAAGCCGTCTGTCCCTTTTGTAGAGGATTTTTGCAGTTTGCACATGTGATTTTAGCAGGTTTATTAAGATGTTGGTTTGAGGGCTGGAAATTCTGTCTAGGAAGTGAGGCCACTGGCGATAAAGAATCCATCTCTTGCTGTTTCTGATTACGAGGAAATGATGCTGATTGGGAGATCCAAGAATCTTAAAAATGAAAACACATTTAGAAAAAATTATGGAATAAATAAAAATACACATTAGGACACATTTGAATTTAAAACTTTAAGAGATTCATAAGCACATGGTTGAGGCAAAATAACTTTGATAATCAATCCAGGATTCCTCCTACTGTTTGACTGGGTATGAAATGTTCCCCATGAGTTCATTTGTTTCAACAGCTGTCTTTAGCTGGTGGATACAGGGCCTACCTGGTAGAGACAGGGTTAGGGGAACTAGCTTGGTTCAAGCTCTAGCTCTCTGTGGTGCCAAGCAAGTATTATCTTGTGTGGTGGTGTAACCTATAATCATAGTGTGATGGAAATAAAACAGTAGGATGACCCCAAGTTTGAGGCTACCCTGGGCAAGACTACCTCTAACAGCAAGTGTTACAGGCAGCTGCCACTGGCTCCTCCAGCTTTGGGAATGCCTGTCATCTTTCCCTGCTGCAGTGGACTGTAGTCCCTCAAACTATGAGCCAAAATATGTCCCTCCTACCTCAAGCTGCTTCTTCCAGGTATTTAATAACAACTATTTTTAAAAAGTAACTAATACAACTACCTCATTTGAATTCTAAGGAATTTCCTTTTATCAGGGGAAAAAAAAAAAAACATGTAGCAAACTACCAACTACTGTCAGACTCCTAAGACAAAATCTGTCTCCTGAATTTACTAGATTACTCAAGTACAGTAAGCTCTCTGGGTTTGTTGTTATTTCTCTGTGGTGCTAGGGATATACCTGCCAGGTAAAATTCCCATCCCTCTGGATTGCTTTTATTTTCTGTTATATATTGAAATTATACCTAATTCCACAGTGACATACAGAATAAGTGAAATAAATATTCAACTGTAAATAGAAATTATACTCTGGGGTTAAACTTTCATTGCTAACTTTAATTCAGATACAAATCAGATTTAGGCAGCAGCAAGACTAAAACAGCAATCTTTATAAGATTTGTCATTATTAATACTATGGGAGAAATAAAATCACAACTCTCAAAACAGTTTTGTGGACTTACTGATACTTAAGGGAAGCATATCTGTACATAATTAGGAAACTAAGATACCCTTTTATATTGCCTAAGATAGTAATCAGAAAAAAAATCACTTCAGGTTTGGCATATACATAAAGCATGTATGCCCATTTTTAGAATGTAAATATTTAAATTCCTAAGTAGAACATATAGCTGGGTATGGTTTTGCATGCCTACAATTCCAAGTGCTGCAGAGGCAAGATTACTGGCTAAATTCTAGGCCAGCTTGGGCTCTAGACACCGTCTTTAAATATGCCAGTTAATGGACAGGCAGTGGTGGTGCATGCCTTTAACCAGAGCATTCAAAAGGCAGAGACAGGCAGATCTCTGTGAATATGAGGCCAGCCTGGTCTACAGAGTGAGTTCCAGGATGGCCAGGAATATACAGAGAAAAACCATCATGCATCTATAATTCTAGTGTTGGGAAGACAGAAAAAAGGAATACCTGGGGCTTGCCAGATGTCTAGCTGAACTGGTGAGCATCAGGGTCAGTTAAAAAAAAAAAAAAAAAAAAGTAAATGAAATACCATCTTACACTGATCAGAATGGCTAAAACTAAAACACCAGTGACAGCTTATGCTGGAAAGGATGTGGAGAAAGGGGAACACTCCTCCACTGCTGGTGGGAGTGCAAACTTATTCAGCCACTGTGGAAATCAATATGGCAATTTCTCAGAAAATTAGAAATCATCCTAGCTCATGACCCTGCAATACCACTTTTGGGTATATACCCAAAGGCATATATACCTCACACCCCAAGGACATTTGCTCAACTATGTTCATAGCAACATTATTCATAATAGCCAGAACTTGGAAAATCCTAGATGTCCCTCAACCAAAGAATGGATAAAGAAAATGTGGTACATTTACACAATGGAGTACTACTCAATGGTAAGAAACAATGACATTCTAAAATTTGCAGGCAAATTGGACAAAACTAGCAAAAAGCATCCTGAGTGAGGTAATCCAGACCCAGAAAGACAAATATAGTATGTACTCATTCATAAGTGGATACCAGACATAAAGCAAAACATACCCAGCCTATAATCCACAATCCCTGAGAAGATAAAACCCTCTTCCAGGAACAGATGGAAGAAGATGCAGAAATCCACATCTAACAATTGGGCCAAGCTCTTGGAGCACAATCCAAGTGAGAGAGGAGTGATAATATGAACAAAGGAGTCAAGACCATGATGGGGAAACCCACAGAATCAGCTGACCCCAGCTAGTGAGAGATCACTGACTCAGGTCTACAACTGGGGAACCTGCATAGACTGAACTACACTCCCTGAATATAGGTGACAATGGTGTGATTGGGACAATATATGAGGCCACTGGCAGTGGGTCCAACATCTAACTCTAATGCACAAACTGATTACGTGGAGCCCATTCTATATAGAAAGATACTTTGCTCAGCCTAGAC
The DNA here is from genome assembly GCA_030556225.1 of Cricetiscus sungorus. Lineage (NCBI taxonomy): Eukaryota > Metazoa > Chordata > Mammalia > Rodentia > Cricetidae > Cricetiscus > Cricetiscus sungorus. The sequence continues at coordinate 3,448,743 of JANBXA010000741.1, forward strand.
ACAGGGGTATGAGGGTGGAGAGATGCCTTGTTCCTGCCTGAACAAGATGATGGGACAGACTCTTACCCTCTCCATGGAGCAGATGGAAAGAGGGGGGGATGGGGGAGGGGATCCTGAGGAGAGGGGTCTGGGAAAATGGGATTGGAATGTAAAAAAAAAAAATTAACATAAATAGATAGATAAAATAAGGTAGGGATCAGCAGAGGAAGACAGCTCTGGCCTCCGGGCACCTATGTACAGACTCACACAGAAAGTTCATACAACTTACTGCGTACCAGGATTGTGGTGTGCTGCAAATCTTCCGTTCTGGAGTGCATCTGCTACATCCACCCTACCAGGATTAAAAGGTCCTACTCCAGTCTTGGTCTGTGAAGTTAAACATGGGGTGTATGTGTGTACATTAACACCAAATCCTTGAGCGACATCTCCCAAGCTGGTACTCTACAGTGATGCACAATCATTAGTTCCTATCTCACCAGCATTCAGGACTTACACCTGTTTCTACAGTTGTAACATTAGTATTAATAGAGTCAATCTGTAGCAATACCATTAGTACCCATTCCCGAATTTACCTTACTTCTTGATACACTGGAAATGAAGAAATCCAAATTTTTGGTACTATCTTTGTTTCTCATAAGTCCCCAATCAGTAAAATTGGTAGGAGTTTTCTCCTCCCCTCCATTTGTTTCTGTGTCCCCTTCATCATCAATAACAATTGTTTCATATGTATTTCCCTTCTGAGATGTCAAATCTCTTGAAGGAGGAGGAATTATGGAATAATCTCCTTGTGGATTTTCATGTTTTGAAGATGCAAATACAAAGTTTCTTTCCTCCGCTCTTGCTGGAGCACAAACTGGAGGCTGTATCGACTCAACAAACACAACATCATCATCTTCCACAGGTGAGTTCCCGAGTGCACTGACTAAAGAGCTAGTGGGGCCAGCAAATGAATCCACATCTGTGAGATGAGCTGCCATGGCCCAATTCCTAGGAACGCATGAGCCTTTACAGTCAACTAATCGTCCCACTGAAGATTTTCCATGCCAAAGAATCTGTAAGAGACAGAAAACAAAGAGGATATTTTCATTTACTGCAGCAATAACAGTTTCAAAAAACTGTTTTTTATGTGATACTCATTCTAATTTCCTGTTAACCACTTTGTTAAATTCCACTTCTTTGTGGAGTTTGATGGAAACTATGTAGTTTGGTAGTAACTATGCTCACTTTATACTACTCTCCACTCACAACAAAAATAGCATATACTTTCTTTAAATTTAAAATAACAAATTTGGGCTGGAGAGATTGCTTGGCAGTTAGGAGAATCTATTACAGTTTTCCTAAATAAGACCTGAGTTCAGTTTCCAGCACCCATACCAAGAGACTCACAACTGCATGTAACTTCAGCTCTAGGGGACCAAATACCCTCTTCTTGACTCCACAGGGATCTGTATCCACAACTGTATATACCCACATAGACACAGAATTAAACAAACAAACACTATATCTCTATATCTAGAGAGGCCAGACATAATGGCACACGCCTTTTTAAAAATTGTTTTTCTAATTTTATTAGTGTGTGTGTGTGTGTGTGTGTGTGTGTGTGTGTCCTCTGCATGTATAGCTGCAGGCCAGAAGACAGCATTAGAACCTATGAACCTATTGTAGATGGTTGCGAGCCACATGTGGTTGCTGGGTATTGAACACAGATCCTCTGGAAGAGCAGCCAGTGCTCAGCACTAGAGAGGCAGAAGCAGAGGCAAAAACACCTCAAAGTTTGAGGCCAACCTGGTCTACACAGAAAGTTCCAGGACAAACAGAGCTACACAGAGACCCTGTCTCAAAAAAACTGAAACCACAATTAAAAAAAAAAAAAAAATCCACTAAATACCAACAACTCATGGTCCTTACATAATTACCATACCAGATGTTCGTATTGACTAGTGTAATACTGCTAACTCCTATTTCTCTCATGCTATCAATTTTTTCCTCCCAAATACTCTCCAAATACCAAAATGCAATTTTATCTTTAAATTTTTCTTGTCTGCCCGGATCCCCACCTCAGGAAGCTTACTTAAGTCCTTTTGTCAGACAAAAGCCTTTTCTTCTCTTCTTTTTTGAAGCAGGATTTCACTGTGTTGCACTGACTGTCCTGGACCTCACTCTATAGACCAGGCATGCTTTTAACTCAGAGATCCACCTGCCTCTGCCTCCCAAGTGCTGAGATTAAAGACCTGTGCCACCATAGCCTAGCTAAGAGGCGTTTTTTTTTTTTTTTTTTTTTTTTTCCCAGACAGGGTTTCTCTGTGGCTTTGGAGTCTGTCCTGGAACTAGCTCTTGTAGACCAGGCTGGTCTTGAACTCAACAGAGATCCACCTGCCTCTGCCTCCCAAGTTCTGGAACTAACTTGTGCACCACCACTGCCCCGCTGAAACTTTCTAATTTAAGTTCCCAACCAACATTTTGTGTCAAGCTGACATAAAATCATTCAATACTGTTCAAAAGAGAAATATTACAATTTGACCACTTACGTTACACTGAGCAAGTTACTACATCTCATTGAATTACATTTTCTAGATTGCCAACAAAATGGATATAAAACAAGATTATAGCTGGTATGTTCCAAGATTGAGGCTAGGTAAGTTCTATACAACTGAACTACATCTCCAGCCCTAGATATTTTAAATCTTAATGACTTACTGTTCTCTAATTTTATTTTTACAACAGAAAAATTTACCTATAAATAGTAGTATCTTTCAATTAATAGTATACCTGGCTATAGATGATAAATAATATGTGTTTTAAAAGGCTAAAAAGGAAAATTCTGATTTATTTCAACATAATAAAAGCTGACACTAAAAAACTAGTCAGATATGGGTGTGGCAATCCCCTTCTTTGATCCCAGCATTCAGGAGGCAGAGGCAAATGGATCTCGGTGAGTTCCATCTCAAGCTTCAGAACAGCCAGAACTGCAGATATTGTCTCAAAACAAACAAAAAAATTCGTGGCGGCATTAGGAAGGTAGAGAACCAGACTTAGCAAGTTCCAGGACAACCAAGTCTAGATAAAGAGAGCTTGTCTCAAAAGAAAAAGAGAAAAGCAAAAGACCGTAAAATGAAAAAGTCCTCTAAGTCTCTAAATGCATAATGGATATGCAAATATTTAAAGTTACATCTCAAGTTGTCATGTTCAAAAGAAACTCTGGACAATCACTTAACAAGTGATGCCTCTTAGCATACCAAATGTCTGCTGACCTCCATGCATCTGTGGCTCCTCTCCACTCTTCTCACCCTGCCCCATCCTACTTTACCTCACTTCCCCTCACCCAGGTTCCCATTCCTATGTAACCTTGCCATTTTGGCTATGTGCCCTCTTGCCCTCTCCAACCCCATGGCTTGGTCCATTCATAAGGCCATGTTCAGTCTACTACTCTCTCTCTCCCTGCTTTGAACTACTCCAGATGCTTCTGACTGCACTATCCTCATATCTACAATGAAAACCTTCTCCTCAACCACACCTTGAAGCAGTCATGTTCTCATTTCATTCAATAGTTTTCATTGAGCTGTTTAGACTTTGGGTCAGTTTAACTTTATTATGTGGTGCTTTTGTACGACTATTTTTTAATTAACAAAATTGGTAAACATCCTCCATCAAACTGGCTTGTAGTCAAGCCTGCTGGGCATTTCCTTGGTTGCTGAATAATGTAGGAGGGCCCAGCCCAATGTGAGTGGTGACAGCCTAGGGGCAGGTGGTGTTGGGTTATAGAAGACTGTCAGATGGCATGGGAAGTAATCAAACAAGTAGCTTCAGTTTCTGCCTTTAGGTTCCTGCCCCAACTTCCCTTCATGATAGTCTGTAAAATTAAGAGTGTGAAGAAAACTGCAGTTGATAGAGGCCTGACTTGTGACTTATTTGAATCTGTGACTTAGCTGTGATAGGCCAGCTGTGACTAACAAGAGACCAGCATCCCTGAAAAGGATTCTGGAAAGTATGTGGTGGATGCCTCTGATTCCAAACTTGGGAAGCAGTGGCAGGCAGATCTCTGAGTTTATTGAGCATAGCTTGGTCTACAGAGTTCTAGGACAGTCAGGGCTACACAGAGAAACCCTGTCTTGAAAAAAAGCAAACAATAAAAAGAAATCTGGAATGTATGTCCTCAGGGTCAACACACAGAAGCTGTGATCCAGAGGGGTCAAGGCTCCATCTCATGCTGACAGCTGAACTTAATATGTAAAAGTACTTGAGATAATGACAGCATGTAAGCTACAGGAGTCAAGCGATCACAGAGAGAAACTGAGGCTTGGCATCACAAACCCAGGAAGGGACATGGATGAAGAGGCAGCCTTTGTTGCAATAAAGACCCCAGCATAGCAGAGTTCAGGACTGTGAAATAACCAAAGACAGACAGAGCTGTGAAGTGGAACAGGCTTGAGTCAGGAGACAGCCCTGTGTGTGCAAATGGCAGAGCTGCAGAAGTGAGGCTGTTCAAAGTTCTCTGGAGCCCAAAACATCATGGTCAAGTCCCACATGCCAGACTGAACTACTTATTTATTTGTCCAATTCTGGTTTTGCTCTGTCAGATTGTGACTGTGCCTGGTTCTTCTCTCTTGGAATAATAAACATGTAACTATGTTTTATTTATGAGTACCCGGTTGAGAAACTTTGTGAATTTTACTTATTTTAAGTATCTTAAAACTTATTATTAAACCTACATGGGTGTTTTGCTGCATGCACATCTATGCACTGCCTGTAGGCCTGGTGCCCAGTATCCTGAAACTGGAGTTACAAACAGTTCTGAGTCACCACATGAATGCTGGGAGTTGAACCCCACTTACTACCCCCCCCACCACTGCAAACTGAGGACTAAGCCCAGGGCCTTGTGCTTGCTAGGTAAGCCAATTCATTACTTTTTAAAAAATAATTTATTTTCATCTCATGTGAATTGATGTTTTGCCTGCAGGTATGTCTCTGTATGGAAGTGTCCCCTAGAACTGGAGTGACAGTTGTTCACTGCCATGTGGGTGCTGAGAATTGAACTCAAGTTGTCTGGAAGAGCAACCAAGGCTCTTAACCACTGAGCCATCTCTATAGTCACCAAACTGACTTCTCTTAACCACTGCAATATCTCTTCAGCTACCAGATTTTAGATTTTTAAAGAGATGTTGGCTATTTTAAAGAGGTTTTGAACTTAAAAACAAATTGTTTTAGATTTATTCAATGTGTGAGTATTCTGCCTGCATGTATGTACATGACAGGTATGTCTAATGTGCCTCAGATGTCACAGAGGGCATCAGAGCCACTGAAGGGAGTCAATGGTGGTTGTAAGGCACCATGTGGATACTAATATTCAAGTGCAAGTTTTCTTAAGGGCGGAGCAATTTCTCTAGCCCTAAGGCTTTGAACTTCTAAAGTGGGGGCAACATGTGGGCCACAACACCTCTGGCAAATCTCTATCAAAACCACTGTATTTTTTCTTTTTGAGACAGGGTTTCTCTGTGTATCCATCCTCAAATTTAGATATTCACCTGCCTCTGATTCCTAACTGCTACGATTAAAAGTGTGTATCACCACAATTCTTTCAAATGTTCATTTAATCTTATTTAGTTGTATGATTTTTTTTAAAATATTTAATTATGTGTGTCTGGTGCCCAGGTGACTGAGGAGGTCAGAAGCATCAAATCCCCTGGAATTGAGAGTTACAGACTGTTGTGAGCTGCCATTTGAGTGCTGGGACTCAAACCCAGGCCTTCTGCAAGAATAGTAAATATTTTTAACTGCTGAGCCATCTCCCCAACCTCCTTCCAACTCCCCTACCACATCTCAACAGGGGTTTTCTGTTTTTTGTTTGTTTTTCAAGACAGGGTTTCTCTGTATTGCTTTAGAGCCCGTCCTGGAACTCCCTCTATAGACCAGGCTGACCTTGAACTCAGAAGTCCTCCAGCCTCTGCATCCTGACTGCTGGGACTAACGGTATACACCACCAACACCTGGCTTCAAATCTCCATTCTTAAAACCTAAACAGAATTCTACAGTCTGACATTACCCTAACTTTATAAAGGTACATCTGATGGGTGCTGGAGAGATGGCTCAGCAGTTAAGAGCATTTGCTCAGAAAGAGCTCTGATTCCAGCATCCAACTGATCCCACTCACAAATACCTGTAACTCCGGCTCCAGCAAATCCCTCTCCCTCCCTCCCTCCCTCCCTCCCTCCCTCCCTCCCTCCCTCCCTCCCTCCCTCCCTCCCTCCCACTCTCCCCCCCCTCCCTCCCTTCCTGAAATATAAAAAAGATATGGCTAAGAAGTACTATATGAGAAATCACAGGGGCTGGAGAGATGGCTCAATGGTCAAGAGAACTGGCTGCTCTTCCAAGGGATCAGTGTTTAAGTCTCCACACTTCCAGTATAGCTCCCAACCTGCTGCCAAGTGCCAAAGGATCCACTGCCCTCCTCTGGTCTTCTTAATTACTGCATTTGAGCAGCAAAACACGTATACATGCAGCAAAACACCTACACAAGTAAAATAAAATCTTTTAAAACTAAAACAACTTAAATTCGCTCTTCCTCAATCTTAAAACATTTGTCAGTAATTTTTTAGGTATTTAGTGTTTATTTTAAAACTTACTTTAAATAATTATTAGTAGTTTAAGGAATACAACATAAAAAAATTATTGGAAAGGAAGACGAAAATGTTAAATGCACAAGATTGTAATGAATTGAAGCTTAGTCCTATTTAGGAGTTCTAGAAAAAAAGAAAGAAAAAAACAATGTTAGTGGTACCCACAGGTGTCACTGGCTTGACTTTTCCGGCAGAAACTACTCAAGCGGCAAATTTTTGACATAACAGAAAAGCAAACCTCATATGGAACACAGTCTATCCTAGTAAGTTTGAACAGGAAATCTATGCAAAATGACTCACGATGCAGATGTTTTCCTTATTTCTGCCAAATGTTTCAGCAGATAGCTTGAAAGTCCTAGAATAAGAGGAAAAAACAAAAAACAAAAATCCCTTTAGCACCAATAGAGGAGGTAGCATCAACCCTGAACACCAGAAGGGAAAGTAAACCAAGGCAAAGCCATTCCTGAGCTTTTCCAGCAACCTTCTCCAAATAAATAGGATCAACTATTAAAAAACTATAGTAATTCTGAATCTTTCCAGTTTCAAAATTAGAGTGCACAGCTCAGCAGAAGCATAAACAAGTCCTCCAAACTAGTAAGGGATTGCTATTTCTCCCGAGGCCATTCTGCGTCACCGCCACCACTGTACCAAGAAGGTGGAAGCGGTTCAAAAACAGGTCCCAATTGCCGCAAGCACCTGCCTGGGACCTAAGGTTCCTACGACTCTGGAGGCCCGAGACAGGCACCAAGTCAATCTTGAGAAACTGCCTCACCTAAGATTAGAAGCTGCACAGCTCGGGGGAGAAGAGCGAAAGAGAAAATGTCGCAGGACTAAAGCGGTCCCCTCACCACCGAAAACTTGGGGTCTCGATCAGACAGATGGGGGAGGCAGCCACTACGTGGGAGGGCTAACGGGCCCTCCCTGCACCATAAGGAAAACACCCCTAGACCTACCGCGACCTCGGGTGGCCGCCGCCGCCCCCGCCCTGCGTGCCCCGAGCCACCCGCCCCGGCGTCCGCCCCACCCTGCCCACCCGCCGCGCCAACGCGCTCCCTCAACACCGGGGCCGCACGCGAAGACGCCCGGGACATGGGCGTGGTCGCTAACGCTCCCCTCCCCCCAGGCCCCGATGCAGCAGCGGCGACAACGGCCGCCGCGGTCTCAGCCCGGGTCGGTGGGAGGCTCCCGAGGCTGCCCTCACCCATCTCCGCCTCCCCAGTCGCCCCCGCCTCCGCCTCCTCCTCCCGAGGCTGCGCTGCTCCCAGTCTCCCCCACTCTCCGCGGCCCTCGACAGGAAAGACAGCGGGGATAAGCCTCACCCGGTTCTGGCTGCAGCTCCGCGGAACGAACCTCCCCTCCCCCGGCCCACCCCCTTCGGCGACACGCACAACTCCGCTCGGTCCAGTCCCGGCTTTAGCGCTGGTGAGGAGGAGGTAGAGGAGGCGGCGGCGCGGCGGAGCCCGGGCACGCCCCGCCCTCCGCACGCTCATTGGCTGCTGCCGAAGGCGGCCCGGAACGCCTCGGGCATGTCCATTGGCTCAGTCGGCCTTCTTTCATCACCCTCCTCGGTGAGGTAGTCAGAGAGGCTGTCCGTCAAACTTGCGCCACGCCCTCGGGCCTGCCGTTCCCTCCCCCTGCCGCCAGCCTCGGGCTTAGCCCTCCCTCCCTCCCTCGGTGCCCCCGCCCCGCCCCGCCCCGCCCCCACTCGCCGGGTCCGCCCGGGTCAGGAGCCCGAGTGGCGAGGCCCGCAGTACGGATCGCGGTTCGGCCTCGGGGCGGGGGAATCTCCGTCGAGGCTTCCCGCGGGGCCGGGATCGGGCCACCGGGCCTTGGCCTCCAGACGGTCGCCGCCGGTCCCCCGCGACTCTGCCCGAGGACAGACGCGGCCTCGAGGCCCCAGCGTCCTCCCTGTCCAGGCCCCCACGGCCCGGGAGACGGCCGAGCCCCGCAGTGCCTGCGGCGGGCCGAGGGGACGGGACGGGCCGTGGCTGCAGGGCACTGGCGCGCTGGCGGCCGTGCGGGCTCTTCCACCTTGCCTCGCCCGTGGGAATGGCCCCCCACCTCCGCCATGGCTGCGGCGGGAGGAGACGTCGTCCTCCATTTTGTGGGGTCTGTTGGGAGAACTTGGTGCCCATCTGAACCGCACCCCGTGGGGCCGGGAAACTTGGCCCGGGACAATCCCGACCGCGCTCTGCCACCGGCCATGCGCTCGGCTGCTAAGGGCATGCGCGCCTAGGTTGCGGCGGGGCCGCACGACGGTGCGAGGCCCAGGTGCAGCCGCCGGGAGGAAGCCGCGGGCCTCGGGCTGTGCGGGCTCGGCCGTCGGTGCCCGGCAGAGCGCGCGCTCCCGGGCCTGCCCGGCGTCTGTCCTCTACGGGCCACCGCGCGCCCTTCGCCCCTCCTGCCCGCCGTGCCCCGTGGGCAGCGGCCCTCGCCCGGGAACCCCGCCGGACGCGTTCTGAGCGGATCCGGGCGAGGGAGGCACGAGGGTCTTTTGTTCCTCGTCTACACCTACGTCTTCGGAGGATGTCATGGTGCCGGATTTCCAGGACTCCAGTAAATACCTCGAGATGCGCCTCGCCCTGGCGGTTGTTAGCGGGATTACAACTGATGCTGTTGGGTTGCATGGAATAATGGGATTGTAACGATTTCACCACTTTTGGTTTTGCCTTAGAGAAATCCTGTCTCGGAAAAACCAAAAAAAAGAAAAAAAAAGTGCATACTGTTCTTAGAGTCCAGGATTTGCATCCTTGTGTGGCACTTTCTAACTGCCATCAACTCCAGTTCCAGGAGAGCCAGTGCCCTCTTCTGGCCTACCTACACACATGTTGTGTGCATGCAAGCAGGCCACACCATAAAGCATACAAATTACAAAAAAAATTAAAAAAAAAAAAAAAACTGAAATTTTCAGCATTTAAAACACAAGTCCACCCCCCTTTATTTCCTCTTCTGAAGTACAATAAAAGCATTTATTCGACTAGGAAGATTGAGTCAGGGGAGGAATAGACTAGAGAAAAAAGATACCATAAAAGAGGTTTGAAGAGAAAACTGACTCTAGAGAAATGTCCAGAGACCTATAAGACTGACCCCAAATAACAATGTGAGCAACAGTGGAAAGGCTACCTCAAATTCCCTTCCCTGATAATGAGATTGATGGCTAACTTATCCACCATCATAGAGCCCTCATCTAGTAGCTGATGGAAACAGAAGCAAAGACCCACAGCTAAACATTGAGCCGAACTGGAATCCAGATGTAGAGAGGGAGGACAAGACCAGGTACAGAAACCCACAGAGGTAGCTAACCTGAACAAGGAGGAGCTAATGGGTCCCCAGACTGATACTGGGAATCCAGCATTGGACCCACTCAGACCCCTTGAACATGGGTCTCAGTCAGAAGGCCTGGGCAGTCTAAGAGACCTCTGACAGTGGAACCAGGATGTATCCCTGGTACACAAAAGGACTTTTGGAGCACATTCCCCATGGAGGGATACTCCCCTAACCTAGAGGCAGAAGGGAGAGCTTGGTCTCTACTCCAAATGACTTTACAGATACTGTTGACCCTTTCTGGAAGGCATCACCCTCCATGTGGAGTGTGTGTGTGTGGGGGGGGGAGGGGAATGGGAGAGTGGGTGGCAGAGACGGAGGGAGGGAGGGAGGGAGGGAGAGGGAACTGGGATCGATATGTAAAATAAAAAAAAAAATTCAAAAACACATGTATTCAATGGCAAGCAGATAAACCTAAGTCCTTTTCTTGTTTGTGGGTCGATGCGAGAGCTGAGGAGAGTTGAGTAAGCTTTTACATTATATAATTATATTATATAATTTATATTATAGAAAAAGCACAACGTTTTACTTTGTGGTCATTCCCAGCATCACCAGCATTAATTTGTCTCCAATGACTATTAGGAAATAGATGTGTTAATCATAATAACATCTCAATGGCTGCTGAAGATGATAACCATCTTTTTTCTGTCAGGCACTTGGAAATATGAAACTGTAGGTACATTGAGTTGATACAAAAGGGCTCCTTAGATTTGAACAGATTAAATGTTAGGTTTCATAACTAAAGTCATTTATTTTTTGAAGCCCCATCTCCACAATTTTTTAGCATTAGTATTGTTCATAATTTAAAAGTTGCAGCATGTTTTCCCTAGTAATGAAAAGAATGACAATCTCCAGAGTTTATTTGACTAGTGGTTTTACTTATTTCAGCAGGGGGCCACATCTGGTGAGCAACTCTTGAAGTGTCATAGTGCTAGATAAGGAGACCAGGAACAGTACTCTGGAAACTCACTTTTATAATGAATCTACTCCAGCAATAGATGCTTAACTCCCAGAATTTCACCATAATGTCAGCTAACATGTTAGAATGCTCATTTCTCAGTGTCCTGATTTTCTGGGCAATCTCAGCAATAGATAGAATTTAATACAGATTTTGGAGAGAATGTTCAAATGATAATGGAGTTTTGAAAAACTGGAACAAAGTTCATTATCGATAATTGTTACTTTCATAAATTTAGTGTCAGGCTGGGCAGTAGTGACACACGTCTTTAGTCCCAGGATTTGGAAGGGAGAGGCAGGCAGATCTCTATGAGTTTGGGACCAGTCTGGTCTACAAGAGCTAGTTTCAGGACAGGCTCCAAA